>VZTL01013516.1:0-43455 GCA_013400535.1 Scopus umbretta
TATGCTTCCATAGGAATGGTTCCTAATAATTGCCAAGCAATCAGTTTTCAACCCATCAAAATAGAAATGCTACTGAAGCAGCTCAAACTTGCTCTTAGCTCTTAAATAGGACAGAGCTGTTCATTATTGCTATTCCTAATGACACCAAAGCCACAGAATATTTTGTGTACCTATATGTATGGAGAGAAAGAATAAAAATATTCATTTTGATCCAAAAATAAGACAAAAGAAATACACAGACAGGCAAGTGAATGCAGAGGACCATAATGTGCCATAAGGATGTTACCACTCTGAGAGGAGACTCTCCAAGACCTTTGGATAAACCCCTGCTGGGTGGCCACAATGCAATGAGTCATGTGAGGACATCAGCAAGCTAGTGTTTGGTTTTGTCTTGTTTTGTTTTGGTTTTAATTAAAGATGCCTTTGGTACATGCGTATAATATATACATACTTGCTGCAGCTTACACACACACTAACCAGGTATGAACAAAAATTCTAGGTTTCTGTCCTCACTGTTTAGTGGTTGATAAGACTCACTGTCATCCCCTCACTTATGGAAATACAGCTTTTTCTCTCAAGCAGATGTAGCTTGGCTTGCTCTGACCCTGCTTGATCCCTCTGGCTGGCTCTAGGCAGTATTTTGAAGTCTGTTTTGTAAAGTGAAGAGCATGGTAGCCATTTGTGGGCATATATTGGAATGGTTCTTCGCTAAGGCTCATATTCTGCTCTGCTTGCCAAGACTGACATTGAAACAAAGCTTACTAATATAAAGTAATTTACTGCGCATCCACCATTCTCAATCTTTCCAAAATGCATGCTCTGTCATTGTGCAATACCTTTTCTCTTTAAACGTGTCCGCAAGATACTGACAAAGATTGCTGCTGTTACAAGCCAGGTCCTCACTTGCTGTAAATCACTGAAGTTAATAGAGCAATACCAATTTCTCCAAGCTTCACAGAAATGATGAAAATAAAATTTTCCAACAGAAACTGCTTATTCAACAAGATCAAAACATTCTGTGAAACGTACATACTTCAATAAAACTCCATTTATAAAAGAAATCAAAGTGAAGTAGCTTTTTACCTCATTAAAAGATAGATTTTTGATTTTTTGCTTTGAAATTTCGATGAGAAATTACAATACAATATTTTAAAATATGTCTATTTTTAATTGATGAAATTAAATCTTTGCACAGATATATATTTTAAGGGATGATGAATGTTGGCAGTTCATTCTAATTCTGAATTAAGTGCAGGAATAGTGCAAATTCCTGCGTGGCTGAAGACTTTTTCTGAGTATTCAGGTATCCAGATCAGAAGCCATTATCACTGATGGTTTCTTGGTATTTTCAAACACAGCCAGGGAATGGTTAAGAACAGAGAAGCAATTTATCCCTAAGGTAGGAATGGTCCGTGTAGGGTCTTATCATGAGGAAACTGTAGGGAAGTTTGCATTCCATATGACACATTACATACTTGTATACCCGTGTGTAAATGGCTGTGCATTTATGGATGAAAATGATGCAAGATTCTTTCCAGATTTATTTCTGTATAATATAAACATACAACTTGATAATCATGTCTTTAAATACAGCTAATGAAACTTTACTAGCCTGTGATAGTTATGTCAATAAAAATGTGAAGTATGTGCAGCTGTTCTGAAATAAGCTTTGAATTGTGTGTGGTGATGGAGTTATTGGCATCTTTGCTGCATGGCAACACCCTGTAGAATCAACAGCGCTTTGAGGAAATGAGCAGAAAGTTGAAACTCTAGCTCAAGATTCGCTGCTTTGCGGTGAAAGCTTGCAGGCTATTTTGGAAGAGAAGTAGAAGCACTGGCCGTGAGACTGTGGTTTAGCCAAGTGGATGGTGAGGAACATGACAGGCAGGAAAATGGAAAACACTGAAAAGGGTATTTGCCGGGGACTGCTCACATCAAGGCTGTAGAGCTGTTTGGCTTCAGTGCTTTCCTGGAACTGAAATTCTGACGAGATAGGTGAGTGGGGTGGGCACTATGTCTATGTTTCTTTGTAAGACCAGCCAATGCTGCAGTCACCTAGCTGAACTGGGACTTGCTGGCATAGGCAGCCCATATACGTTTGTACTGTAGCCAAGAATGGTCAGGCTGTAGAAAGACTTGGAGATACTAATGAGATGTGTGGTAGCTGCTTCTGCAATCCTTGAAGAAATATCATCTTTATCTTTGATTAATTAGGAAAAAGAAGCAACACTGACTCCTCAGCTGTAGTTGATATATGATTGTATGTCCATATAAATCTGAGATCCAAATAGTAAACAATAAATTTGGTCTATAAAAACCAGGGACTGAATGCTCTAATGTGGAGCAATACTTGGATCCCTTATGCTATAAATGATTTGTGCATTATAAACAACTAATAATCACATATATGGCTATCTGAAAATATTATCTAACATAATGGAATATATGCGTAACAATTTGATAATATTTATATCTTTGGACAGTGCTATTCCCCTGTGGTTCAGGTCCATTTCAATGTATAGACATGTGGCTGCACAGGTTTCCAGGCTCTAGTTTTCTAACTGCATGTTGGTTTGTATTATGTCATTAGTGTGGTATGGACATTTCAGGGAGTATCAGTGCTACTTCTGCCACTTATGTTGTTCCACCTGCTGCTGTTCACGCGCTCCTGGATTCCTCATTGCTGTAGTTGCACACAGTTTTCTTTTGCTTTCATAACATTAGTCTAGTTGACAGCAGCAAAGGAGCCAACCCAAAATGAAAGCAACACCATAGTGTAATGAAAGGTATGACAAGTCTCTTCAGAGCCACCTTGGATGAATTTCAGATTGTCTAATGCTGAGTCATACTCACACATAAGCCTGGCTGAAACTGAGTACCCTGAGAACTGAGAGATGCAAGACAAGTTGATGCTGCTCATTTCAGTGCTGAATTTCCATTAATCTTTGAGATCTGTTATTTCTGCATTTTTTTGCAGGAAGGAAGGAAGTAAACCACTGTCGGAGTATATTTGCACATGTATTTGCAGTTGCATTCTTTTACTTTTATAGTCACTGTGGAATTCAAGGTTCAAAATACCAACCTGTGCTACAAAAAAAGCATTGGTAGCAAAAGAAATTACTCAAGGGCCCTTTCTCTGTAGGGAATTTTTCTTCCTGAAGAGAAAAAAATCTGTTTTCTTTCCAAGTACAAAATAAAGAACAGGAGTCGCATTACTGTTAGCAGATGAAAAGATGACTTTTTCTTTGCTGTGCACTGATCAGGGTTTAGAACGTGAAACTGAAGTTACATCGACTGTTTCAACAAAATTCCTAGGCAGGGCAGATTTTTCCACTGTTACAGCTTTTTTTTATGACAGCAAGTGTAGTATCTGCTTTATGATTTACCTCTCTTTGATGCTTAGATACTGGAAAGATAAGTGACTTTCTAGAAATTTTCCTAGACTCAGTAAGCAGCACACAAAAACAGCACCTCATCCTTCATTTATAGCCAGGTATAGCCCATAGATGTTATCCACAGTTGTTAAGCGATTCAGAATATTTCAGCACATCTTCACATTTTTTCCATCCCTTCAGATTATAGTATTCATTAAAAAACAGTTCATTAACTTACTACTGTCCGCGCATTCTTTCTAAGTGGCAGCACTAATATTAAAAGTTGGCAGTTATTGTTTTCTTCCGAAGTATTTTGTTGTCTCAGCTTTGTAGAAGCCAAGCATTTTAATTGCAGCTCTTAATCTTTCAAAGTGCTTTGCAAAGATGAATTAATTAATCATCATAACACCCTTGTTGAGCAGGTATGGTTGTATTTGGCATAAATTGCAGGACTCTGCACTTGTACCCAGGTGCCCAGTTAGCTCCCACATGGGTGCCATATTGGGAATATGTCAGAGGATTTCAGGCAATCAGGTTCCCCAATTTCCAGTAATTTACTTGAGGGAATACAGAGGGTCTGGTTGCAGAGCTGAGGTAGCCTTAGGGAGATGTGCCCCAGAAGAACAGGGTCACCCTGGACAGCGGATGGAGACAGCGATCTCTGTCTTAGAGCCCTGAAGGTTTAGGTAATGTAGTGGTACCCTTTTCTGTGACATCCAATATTCTTAATTTAGTGGAAATCATGCCCCTGCAGGTCTCTTGTTTGCTCATCATGAGAACACACTCCTTCCCCTGAGCTTCCTTGCCCATTTAGCTTGGGAGCTGGACACCCTGCTCCTACACTGGCCAGCCCCAGGGATTGAGAGGTTCATCTAGGTGTAAAAATCAATCTACGTCAGCAAAAGCTATTTCCCTTCCCTCTCAACAGTAGTGCTTGCTCCCAAAGTCTGCTGTGGGAGTCTTCTACATGAAATGCGTTTTCTGGTTGAAACAGCAAATTGGAAGCAGTCATGTGTCCTATAAATCTTTGACTAAAAAGATAGGTTGTCAATTTTATCAAAGTTGCATGGCAGAATAGCCCTAAGCAGGAATCTCTAAAACCCTACTTCACATTCTACAGATGAGGATAAAATATAAGCCTCCTTGCTGTATATTTCTGAAATATAATATACCTATGTCTGTAACACAGGCTATAAAATGGAAATGAGATAGCCAGCGCTCTGGTGTTTTTCTGATGTACAGAGGTTATCTTGGTAATATATCTCAAAAACCTCCAGCAATATTTTAAAAGATCAGCAATGTCAATTTGCATAATTTGGTATATAATTTTTTCATTTTTTCCTAATGGCTGAGGAATGGTGAATAAAATTTTGCACCATTCTCAATAAGAACAAATAATCTAATGTGTGAAAATACAGATGTTATCAGTTACACAAAAACTGAAGCAAATATACTATACATGTGACAATCAGAAACCTGTCAAAATTATTTTGGGCTTATACATCATACTACAGTTGAGTTACAGCTGGAAATTGTTAAATTATCTCTTCTGTCAAACTGAATAGATGTGGAAATTTTGTGGTTGACCTTTGACATTGTGCTATACTGTAATTAGATTCAGCATTTAATGGTGTACTTAGTTTGGATTACTGCTGTGGTGGATGTACGCAACTTCTTTGTAACGAATGTGGGTTGCTCAGTGTTGTGGTGCAAAATTCAGGGGGACTGACTAATGCAAATTTTTTTTTTTAATTTTAAATAGGTTTTCACAAGATGAAATCTGTTGAGCTTCATTGTCTATAAAAACTTAGGGGTTTCATTTTTTCCAACAGACATATTTGGGTAAAAAATTTTAATTGTCATCTCGTGAAAAAAGCTTTATAAAAGAGATTTTCTTTTTGGGTTTGGTGGGGGAGAATTGAGTATGTACAAAACAGTAAAAAATTCAAAAAGAATAAGCACCAACCTCAAATTCAATGTGGTTTGTTTTTTTTTTCCTCAGCAGGTGGGAAATAATTTCTTTCATTTTGAATGAAATTTTATCTGTCTGATTTGGGGGCAAAAAAAAAAAAAAGAAAATGACATTTTGAAGTGAAAAGTCAATAGCTCCATTTTAAAACATGGATACAAACTCCTGACTTGGGCTAAACTTTTGACCTAAATTGAGAGAGATCGACCCCATGTTTTCCTGTTAATATGCTACCTGTCAGAAAACTCTAATCAGCCTCTCAACCAGGTGCAACTTTGCTGTTGAGTATAGCTGCATTTGACCTATTGATATGACAGGCTGTCTAATCCACAGATATTTCTTCTACATCTACCTCTCTGGAAATATTTGTTCAGCAAGTTAAACTTATTAACTGATTTTTTTCCAGCGCTTGAAAGCTGATCAATTCTTTGGACTCAAAGTGTATAAATTCTCTCTCGTACATCATCTTTTCATCTCATTGATCCCAATATTATAACTTCCCTCTATGTGTATTTCATGTGGGGCTGTGTTGAAATAGAACAGACCAGTTTCAACTGGAGGTTTGTATTTAGTGTTTGTTTACTCGTGTTTTGTGCGAGTCTTCATAGCTGCTGTTGCCCTCAAGTTCCTGCCATGCTACAGGGCATATGGTACCCGGGTGGGAGTATTCCCCTTCTGCCCAAACGAGACTCTAACAACTGACTGTGCAAATGTATTTTCTACAGGATGGTGTTCATTCTTGCACAAAGTCACGGACTGGGAGACAATGCCAGTCCCCTTTTTTATAGAGAGGCCTATAATTCATGATATACAAGGATATTGCAATTTTCTTCTTTTCCCAAAAGATCATTTTCACAAACTGAATCATGCCTGGGAAGATATATCTTGGGTATCTCCAGAGCAAACGAATACAGAATGTAATTTATTTCTCCAGCTAACTATTTTGACAAAACCCTATCTGCTCGATAATGAAAAGTTTTGGTGACTCAATTTATACTTTTTTAAAAAAATAATAATCTGCCTAACTATTTTAACACATTTATTATTTTGTCTAGCCCAGAGTTGATGTGAATGCTAAAATGCGAAGGATATGCTCACATTCAATCCTTGTTGAAAAGTGTACTAGGATGGGTTTCACACAGTTAAAACTTATTTTCTTCCTACTTCATCTTAAAGCCAGAGATTTGGCAAGTCTGTGCTGTAAGGCCCAATAAAGGAGTGAACTGAGGCTGAAGGATCTTCCTGCATCAGCAAAATATCACCTGCATATTTAATGTTCCTCTGGTTTAGCTTTACTGACATTTCAAACTGCTTTTTCAGGTAGCTTCTCCTGAAGGCTCAAGTGCAAGCACCGGTCATAATGAGAGAGGGGGCTACCCTGGCTTCTCTTCCTCATCCCAGAATGATGGGGTCAGGCACCCATTAGCAGTTTCTCAGGAGATTGGCCATCAGTTTTTCATGCATCTGAGATTTTGTGGTTGGTCCTAAGCCAATGCTTTAAACCGTAAGACAAGGGGCACCCTCACATTACATCTAGTGTGAATAGCAGAAGCACTCTGCATGTGCCCTGTTGCCTTGGCCCCTGCCAAGAGGCCAGATCTGCATGTGCTGCTGTCTCATCATGCACAAAGTCCCCAGCTGTCATCATTTGCACCTAACTGATGCCTGCTGCATCCAATACCATCTTGCATCTGCTCTGTGGGTGTTCACTGCACAGTCACTAGTTATATCTTCAGCACCATATGTAGCCATTTCTGCATCAGTGGTGTTTGCTTCTTGCTTCTGACCTTGGATGACGTATGTGGAAAACAGTTTCCACTTCATCAAGACCTGTGGCTAACAAGCCTGACTCTGACCTTGGTGGCAGCACTGCCACTGATTAACGTGGGTTCAGGAGTCGGTCCTAATGTTTTTATGGCATGCTTCTTGCAACCCTTAGTCCTGTGATCATACCCTTCTTGACACTGGCCATATACAGGAAAGAGTCCCTAACTGGAGTGAAACATCTGCAGTGTTGCTTTTAATAGATGATGTGGTTGGACTTACACATTACTTTTGTTAGTGCTGTTTCATTTCATCAGGCAGAGCATATTAGTGAGGATATGATACGTTATTGCATCTTGTGTTAATAGTGCACGATACACAGAAATCACCATGAGGTTGGGTATAAAGTGTTTTCAGTAGAATTTATTCCAATAAAATACTCTGTTTCCATTAGCTAAATCCAAAAGTCTCAGTTGTCTGACTCAGAGATGAGCAAGTCTGGGGGCCATTAGCTTTCTAGAAATTCTAAGCCACATGTCAAAATCTTTGTGTGCCTGATATCCATTCAGCTTATTTCTGGTGTGTGATGGGAAAGGGAGCTGTACATGTGGTTGGTGGCTGGGTGTCCTGGTTTCAGCTGGAATAGAGTTATTTTTCTTTCTAGTAGCTGGTATAGTGCTGTGTTTTGGATTTAGGATGAGAATAATGTTGATAATGCACTGATGTTTTAGTTGTTGCTAAGCAGTCAAGGACCTTTCTGCTTCTTATACTGGCCTGCCAGTAGAAGGTTGGAGTTGTGCAAGAAAC
This sequence comes from Scopus umbretta, assembly GCA_013400535.1. Taxonomy (NCBI): domain Eukaryota; kingdom Metazoa; phylum Chordata; class Aves; order Pelecaniformes; family Scopidae; genus Scopus; species Scopus umbretta. The sequence goes on from VZTL01013516.1 coordinate 7,915, forward strand.
TGGGAGGGGACACAGCCAGGACAGCTGACCCAAACTGGCCAAAGGGCTATTCCATAAAATATGGTGTCATGGTCAATATATAAACTAGGGGGAGTTGACTGGAGCATGGCCGCTGCTCAGGGACTGGCTGGGCATTGGTCATTTGGTGACGAGCAATTTTTTTTTTCATTTCATTACATTACTTGTTTTTCTTGGGTTTTATTTCTCTCTGGTTTTGTTATTTTCCTTTTCATTACAATTTATATTATTATTATAATTATTATATTTTACTTCAATTATTAAACTGTTCTTATCTCAACCCACAAATACTCTCACGTTTACTTTTCTGATTCCCCCATCCCACTGGAGCAGGGGGATGAGTAAGCAGCTGTGTGTGGTGCTTAGTTGCCAGCTGGGGCTAAACCACAACAGCAGGATATCCATGACACTAGTTTCTAGAGGTCCCACCATCCTGTTGTGGGAAGGTGATGGCCTGTTAGTAGAACCTGGAGGACATTGGATGCTGGCCTCACCAGCCTCTCCTGACTAAGAACTTCACTTGACAGCAGCTTTCCAAGGGCCATCACAACACTTGGCCATGTCAAACTCTTAGTCTGAGCTGAGAACCTAGTCTCCGACAGAGTTAGGAAGGGTAAGACGGCTAGGGGGCACTAATGAGATGAGCAAAGAGCTGCAAAGGCTAATTGCTAAGGAATGGCACTGGGAGGTAAGGGGCTGTCCTGGTTTCAGCTNTTGAGCATCCAGATTTTGGACAAAGCTGGTAACGTTGATAGTTAGCTACTTCTGTGCATTTGCACAGTTAGTCCATGGATTGTGTCACAAGGTGTCTTGCAATGAATGAACTGTATCTTTCAATTATAAACTCTTCCAGGAGCTTTTTGGGGCTGATTTGTGTCTTCTGAATGCACTTATGTGATACAGGGCAAGGCACTTATGAGCCATGCGCTGTAGCATTTCTTTCTTGGAGTCTTTGGCTCTCAGTGATTTCTGTACAGCATATGACAGCAGCAGTGAAGCAATACATGGAAACACAGTGTGCTTAGAATACCTTACCAGAACTAAAATTCATTGAAAGTCCATAGTGTAAGAGAAAAACACTTCAACCACACTTTACCCTCTAACTGCAAAGAGCAAATGCAAGTAAAGAGAAAGACAGCCTCTGAAGCATTTGAAGGTTTGAAAAGGTCTCTGTTAACTTGGCCAAAGAGGTTGTCTCTGCAGGTGCAGCACAGATCTGAGCAGTTAAGACTTTCTTTGTTAGAGATTTCAGAAGGGAGGGGAAGTGCAGAAAGTGAATCCTGGCAAATTACCAAAGCCGAGTCAACAAAACCCAGCAAAATCTACTATTGGAGGGGTTTGGAAAGGCTCAAGCCCTGCACAGATGGCTTTGCTCGGTGTGACTTTGCAAGCATTAGTGTAATGCATAGATCCAAGGAGAAGATAGCACTACATTTTGAAGGGTTATTCAGAGAACAGGATGTTGTGCCAGGACAAGACAAATGAGCTGTCAGCCTGAAAGTAAAGGGACACTTATTAGTTTGAAGTTGGACACAGGTTCAGAAGTCAACATGGAGCCAGAAACAGTGGTGTTAGCACTGCAGAAGAAACCACAGATGATTGAGAGAAAATAGTTAAAACTCCAGTCTGACACCTGGGATCTGGCCTCTGCTTTTGGAAATACATGAAGCAGATGTATAGCTAGCAAAGTGAAACAGTTACAGTTTGTAATAGCACCTGAGAATGGATCATCCCTGAGTTAAAACACACCAAGTTCTTGGTTACATATAGAAAATCCTGCTTTTGACAGAGTGGAGATTTACATACCTGTCCCCTTGAAGATGTATTCAGACGCTTTTCCTCAAACTTTCTGCATTCTGTCAGAGTCTGAGCATATCTACCTGGGGACTAAGATGCATTTGAATTGCCAGCCTTTGGCTCAGAGTGATTACAGGATCCTTTGCCACAACATGCAGAAGGTATCTGATTTTTTTTCTCATTAATCAATGCCTGCCTCCATACCACCAAGATGCAGTATTTCCAGACCAGGAAATATTTCCAGAGCAGCTAACCGTTCAGAAATACGCGGTTGACTATTTTCACACTTTCCCACTTTGCAATGGGAGTTAAGGGAGTAATGCTGTGCAAAGGTGGAGCAGTCACTAGACAAACTCCAGACTGTTCACCTGTGACTTGTATGACTATCAATAAGTGTCTAATTCAACTTTACCTTTTATTAACATGCTTTTTGGTTGTTTAATTGTTCCAAGTAAATCTTTGGGGCAGCTAAGTAGCCAATGAAAAGAAAGTTGTAGATGGACTGGTGTAAAAATAAGTTTTATTTCATTTCATCAAGCTTCAGTTTGGGTGCTGCACTCATGCTCTTGCAAAATCAACAGGAATCAGACTGTTTCTTGGCATTTGGTGAAAACAGCATTTAATTGAAGACCCAACCAGTAGTTACAGATGAATACTATTCCTCATTTTGCTTCTGGACACTTTAATCAACCTGCCTGCATGCTGGGATCAATCAGTTCCAGCAGTTGTGTTCATTCATCTTCGTCCTGCCATTCATCTCATGGCAGCAAGGAGAACACTGTGTAATTGAATTTAGTTGAAATCTAATACAAGGACAAACCATGACAAGCCAACTATAGTCAGCTTGATTCTGAATTTTCAGAAGCATTAGCTTTGTGTTTCCAGGGGGAGCATATCGAGGGTCCGGCAGAGCTTCAGTGAGAAAGTTGGCAAAGAATGTGGAAAACTGGAGATGTGGAGTCTGTTTTGTGGTTCTTTTTTGTCCAGCAGTTAGAGTTGGTTAAGAAAGAAATGATATCTTGTTTGCTTTCGCTCAGCTTCTACAGTGTTTGCTTAATTTAGAAGGGAAATCCACAACTTGGTCCCTTGTGTAAAATGTATAAAATGGCATTTTGTGTTGTGTATTTGTATGTTTTGTTTTTTTAAGACTAATGTAACAAACCATAGAGGTGGATTCTCAAAATATATTCACTGAAGCAGATGAAGGACTAGATTTTATGTTTTTCTAAAGTGCTCAGCATTTGATCCGTGTTTCTACATGGCTCCCTTAGAAATGAGTGCAGTAGTTTCATGTTCATGGAGTTATCACTTTTTTGAAAGCAGGATATTAATGGCTTGGGTTGAACATGCTGTAAGTTATGCACATTGTCTTCAGAGTTTCAGCTGATCTGACTGGACTGAGTATTCCCAAGGAGATGTGGCTTTTGTAAGTCTTTTAACATTGCAGATCTTTCTGACAGAATTGGAGGACATCACTATAAACAGCAACCAACTTAGGAATACTCAAAGGATTTACTACTTTCTGCAAACTTTTTGCTTTCAGTAGCAGTTTTATATATGAATCATGAAATGTGTTCATAATTTAAAATAGAGGAGCTAAAATTTGGGGAGGAGAGGTTTCTATACACATATGTAAGTGAAGGAATTGCAAAATAGACCATCAAGGACTTATTACAAGGGCTTAATATTTGTCTCAAATATAATATTTAATAAGATGTCTCTTATCTTGGAGTGTTATTACAATACATTGCCAAGCTCTTACAGCAGTTAAACTCCTGGGAAGTGCATGTATGACCATTTTTTTCAGACCAGATGTGGTGAAAGAACTGTGTATCAGGAAACAATTCTGATTTTTCCAGCCATAACAGCTAGACCTTACAAACCTCACTCTCCTTTCAATGCATAGACAGTAATATTTACAGTCCTAAGGTTGTTCGAATATGTCACGTGTCCTGATTACACATATATAGTTAAAGAAGTCCTTCAAAAATACTGTCAGTTGGGGGGGAGGGGCAATAAGTCTATTCTTCACAGACTGTTTTACGAAACCTAAGAAAATCTCTGATTTTGCTGGATTTTGACTGCTGTAGCTGTGTCGCTGAACAACAAATGTATCTGCTCAAAATGCAGCATTTGGATTTTTGACAATTTCAGATTACAACGTCAATGAGTCCTTTAATGTTTTACAGTTAAGAATGTCTGCATAACCACACACTGTAGCATTTAACCCTTTGGTGATAAACAGTTTTTAATTTGAAACTTCCCATATTTCATGTGCCACGTTGGACTGGCAGGAGGCTGTTTTCAAAATATTTCAGTGCAAATGAGTATGAAAAAATTTAGAAGATTAATCATGTCAAAATGCCATTTTTTGCATGTTAAAGCACTATTTTAACAGTCTGTGGCCAACTGACCAGTCGTGCCTGGCTACACGAAAGAAGCAGCTCTATGTACAGCCATTTTTCATGGGGAAATGGGGAAAGCACATTGACATGGACATGTGCTGGCAGACTTGAGTTCACTCTGCCTTTTTTCCGACCTGGCTGGAGACAAACAAGTTTTGGACTAAGGCTGTGCCCAAGCTAATAACCCTCATTCAGCCTCTCTAATTCAATTACCTGAATTTCCCAGGTAGCCCAGCTCTCACAAGTCCTCTCTCTATTGCATGTCTTACATGGCAGTCAGTCACTTCAGGTAATGGGGAAAAGCATGGTAAGATGTAGGCAACTGTGTTCTGTACCAAGAAATGTGATTCCAGGTTTTTGAATCATCTGTGCTTTTAAAAACAAACACAAAAACCTTCTTAAACAGCATGACAGGCACAGTGGTTAATTTTCTCTCATTTTAACCAAAAGTAAAATTAATATTAATCGATTGGTGGTTATGCTTGTTACTTCTGTGCTCTGGGGGTAAGGTCTTGTGTAACCAGCCCAAGCAAAAAGGATCCCAGACCCAAAGCCTGTAACTTTAGTGTAAGATAAGCAACAGTGAGAGACTGCTACAGGGTGGGTAGTGAGAATTGTGCAGGATGCTAATGAGGTCAATGTGATTAGTGCAATAAACCCTGGCCAAATCATAGCAGTTGTTTCCTCTGTGCCAAGAAGTCTAATGCATTTTTTACTATCATGTGAAAAGCTGTGGCAAGTGCCTAAGCAGAAACATGGCTGCCTTTTGATTTTTACTTAAAATGTTTGCTTTTCTTTACTCTTAGTAAATAATCTTTAATTACAGTGTACTTGTGTGTACTCTCCTTGCTGTTTCCTATTAGTGTGTGTTTGAAATCAGTGGGATGCTAGGAAATTAATCGAACAGAACATCCAGGATGTTCTCATAGACATAACTATTATGAGGGATGAGACTGCTAAATCTTCTTTATCCACAAAAATTGGAAACACGTATATATTATATTCTGAGACAGAACATAATTTAAGGGGGATATAACACCTCTCATTACATTCCCATTAGCCAACAGCATAAACTACTTCCTGCCTGTGGAAGATTTCACAAGAATAGGCTCTGGCACTGTCTACACGAGATGCTATTCACAGTAGTGATTAATTCCTGTAGTTTCTGAGGTATTATGAATACGTACCTGACCTGCGCTGTCTCCAGTGTTACAAGTATCCACTTTTATTTCCTGATAACTCACTATAACAAATTCAAATTTTCAGTCCCTGTTTGGGTGACAAAGTTGTCCTTCAACAGCTACAGGTATAATTGTCTCTTGGTGAGAGAAGGCCACTCCAAAAATAGAGCATGGTCATTAAAACAAAAAGGCTTTTTTATATTGTAAGGTTTCATGTGCTAGGAGAGGGAAGGGAGAAAGGAAAGGATAGGAATTGGAGTACTTTTTTAAAAAAAAAATTTAGTGAAATTAGCTGAGTTAATACAGCTGCTTCATCCCAGTTGAAAAGTTTTTTTTAAAACAGAAATCCTTCCAGCTTCATTCTACCGAGCGTTTCATATCTTTTAAAATTTGTCAGATTTCATTAGGACTTTTATAGTGTTTCTAGATATTTCTGCTGATATCAGTGGAATTTGTCCTCCACTTATTTTGTGTTTTTTTGCCAAATTTTACTAATTTTGAGATGTATTTTAAACCCTGAAAGGATTATTTCATTATCTGGGTGCATCTGCTAGTAAAATACAGAGATTTTCCCCCTGTAATGCAGCCTAGCAGCACAGTGGTTTTCTAGGCCTGGGGAGAGATTGAAAGAGGGGGTCCTTGATCTTGATTCTTTTGCTCTCTGTTTATCCATTTTACACTAAACGGTTACTGTTTTCTTACATCCATGCAGTAGAAGAGAATAGGAACAGGAACCTGGGTTTTTTCCCCTTCTCAAAAGATGCATTTCATGCCTTCATAGTACACTGTATGGAGAAGAAATTTGGGTCCATCAAGTTGGCGGGAGTTTAGCTAGTTGCTCTGAAAAGGCCAAGATTTCGTTCTGTCTCTCATGGTTTAATTTACTGTAAACACCAAAAGCATTCCTCACTTTTGTATGTGGGAAGGTCTATACTATTGTAAGTCAATGCAAACAGAGGAAAACTTTATATGCAGCCTGTCAACAGCAAATGTCAATGGAAGAGCATTAGTAATAAATGTCATGGTGTGCTCTAATTACCTCCTACAGCTCTGCTCCTTTAGGGTAGGTATTCTATCCATTGAGGTCATGCTGTGGTACATATTAATTAAATCTCTTCAATGTTATCTGCTGTTTCTGGAAGGCAGCAAACATAATGTGCAAAACAGTGGTTTATTTGGAAAGAAAAGAACACATCCCAGAGCAAGGAAATATCTTTATCTTTTGAAATAGATATCATCTATTATTAGAGGGGAAAAAAAAAAGAGTAGCTGCTAGAGCTTCTGCTCTTGTTAATAGCATGTTTTAGAATGAAATATTGACTAGAAAGAGGAAAAAGGAAATATGCTCAGACACAAAAGCAGAAGTACTATAGTTGAGTAAATATGTGTTTCTATTAAAATTATGAGGCTGTAGAATCAGTGGCTAGTAAAGAGAGGCTTCAACAAGCATTGGACAGAAATGCAGCTACGAGCAGCTCTCTGCCCTTTGTGTGGAGAGATTCCATTGCATCTGATGGAGAAACAAGTTGTTCCAATTTGAAGCCTGCTAAAGTCATCCAGGCAGAGGCTTTCCCCTGATGCATGTGTCTGGGTCAGGTTTCTCATGACTATTCTCATGTATATTAACATTTATATAGTCATTTTTGACGGAGCTATTTTTAACAACTACTTTTGCATCATCATTTCAAATGCAAAAATATGTATCTGCACAGGCAAAACTACCTATTTTTCAGTCAAGAAATAGGATCACTGCTTGATGACATACTAGAAAGTGAAAATTTTTGCAAAGTGTCTGAGAAAAGCGAGAATGCACATTGGGTTTGAGGCAGCTTGCACTCTTATGTCTTTTAGGTCCTACCAAAAATGTTTCTTAAATTTTTGAGGGCCTTCAGAATCACTATAGAGCAGCTTATTCTAGGAGCAGGGAGTTGATTCGGAGTACGAAACCCACTATGCTTAATTAATGAATTTAGTATGTTCCAAGAAAAATGAGTCAGAAGCACTGCAATCCAGTTCCTTTGGCTGTCTACTATCTAGGTTCTCGTGCCTTGCTGATGAATGCTCTGTGGCAAGAAAAAAAAAAAGGAAATTCCATTATACTTAGTTATAATACCCATTTAAATCATTAAACACAGACATCTTTTACTAAAATATGTTTGCTTAGGTTTGGGGGGTTATGTTTAGAGAACAAATATTTAGAAGGGCTCAGAGAGTTTAAGAACATAATTCCCAGGAAAACTCAGGAGCAAGCAGTTCCTGTTGTTCCTAGATGTGCACAGCTCTTTCAAAAGCTGGCTACTACTTCAAGTTTTTGAGGGACTAATCATTTGGTCTTTTAATTATCCGACCCACAACATTTTGAATGCAGCATCTGATGACATACAAAAGTCCAGCTCTGTTGACAGCATGAACATAACTCGGATATTTTACAAAAAGCATGAACGTAACTCAGGTATGTTACAAAAAGCCTGGGTAAAGCCAGGGCTCCACTAAGCCTAGAAAATAGCCATACCCTGGGTGGGGCCCTCCACTACGTAGTGATATGATGTGTGAAAGAGCTGGTTGTCTCAAATGCTGATCATCTCGGGCTTGACAGACACAGATCTTCACCCACATGCATGTGTTGGCTGAGCACAAACAATGTGAGTGTACATGCATGTAACAAGATCCTGGCAAACCCATGGTTACTGAGCATGTGCTTACACTGGAAGAGCAATGCTGAGGCTGTTCCCTCCGGCTTGGCAGCCTAGATATTAGCTGGTAACTATTCACGACAGAGAAAGCAATGCTTGAGAGGGCCTCTGCAGGGCTGCTGAGACTGTGGTAAGCTACTTGAACCATCTCACATACCTGAAGTGGTGTTTGAATACTGAATGGCAACAGCTAGCATAGTAGTATTAGCATAAATTATGACTTTAAGGGAGATACTTTGGTCTACTGCCAAGCAATTACAATAAGTAGTGTTTAACTAGGTGTTAACATGAAGGAGAATTTCTTTCTTCTCTGTTGTATAATTCAAGAGTTACCGGGTAAAGTTTGAAAGATTAAATGGAAAAAAAACAACATAGTGGAAGAGGATCCTATTGCTCTGTTACCACTCAGCTCAGGTCTCTCGCTCAGTCTTCAGAAGCATAACGACCAAGTCCCTAGATGGGTTCCTGGTTTTAGATCCAAGCTTCTGTACTGAACTTTTCTCTGCTTTAGGTCAAATCCAGATTTTAGAATTTTGGAGAAGTGTGGACCTTGATGCAGAGATTAATATCTGGCTGCTTTTGAGCTGAGGTGTTTAGCCTAGATGTGGTGTTCTGATGCAAAGTTTTACTTCAGGCCTGTTTCTAGTTTGAAATGTTTTCAGATTGGACTTGTTTCTTTCCGAGGCAAGGAGGAAGCAGGGCAGCCCTGGAGGAGGAGGGTGTTGTTTTCACTGTGTTTCATTTCTTTACATTCTCTGCTGTCTTGACTTATAAATATTTAGCTACAAATATTCTTGACAGATTGTCTTCCTCCTCTGCCTAGACAGAAGGCTCCTGCAGATAAACACAACCACTTGTGTGCCTTAGCTTATCTGCCCTGAATGTCCCTTAGTGCTGAGGTGTGCTTTAAAAGGTCTGGGAACTGTTTCGCAGGCTCTCAAGCTCTGGGTCACTAGCAGGTGATCAGAAGCCATGGGCATCTTAGCCTCCTGTTACTGGCTGCATTTCTTGATCAAGCAATAAGGAATTCTTGTGGTACTTACATGGAAATGGAGAACACATTACAGGAAGAGCAGAATATCTGCATATCTGTACTAGCTCTTGGCTGTAGTTCAACACTCATCTGTTTTCACCAGGGGCTGGGGACCAGCATTGTCCTTCCTCAGCAGATGTGGTGTGAAAAAGTCACATTAGAGGAGTTAAACAAAAAAATTGCTTTATATTTTCAAGTGTGAGTACGTAAGTTCTCTCTCCAGAGCACCAGGGCATAGGTATGTTACAAGTAATTGAAGGTTTGCATCTGTTACTTGATATGTGACCTTCTCAAATAGTGGTTTTCTGCTGATTTCACATACTCATAAAGAAATTATTTTAATTACCTAAAATAAATACATCTTCTCTTATATCGGTACCCAAATGTAGCAGTATGAGTGTTAGATTCCTTTTCTGTTAATCTGAGGTAGTAGCAATATGCAAGAGCATCACACAAAAAAAATCTATGCCAGTAATGATGTTGCAACTGTCCAAAGACATCTGCTCTTTTTACTACTGTACATCTTTTAGTGATGTGACAAATTATATAGTTTAGATCACAGCACAGAAAGAAAACCTGGATGTCAGCTTGCACAAAGATGAGAGCTCCTTTCTGCTAACAGTTCATTAGAAAACCAGTGAGCACATGCAGTTGCACACAAATTTACAAACATTGCTCTTTATTACATCAAGTTGTGTCTTTAATATCACTCCAAATGATTGTCCAGTTGGTGATTGCACTTAGTGTGACGCTGCACTATTTTGAGTGAGAAGCATCAAACATCACAGGAGCTTCATGGTCAGAGTACGAGGCTGTTTATTTTGCTCTTCTCCCCCCACCTTAAACATCCATTTAACAGGAGATCTGACAACTTCACATGCATGACTGAAGTAGACACACCTCGTGAGCTCTCCTCTTCATCTCCCCCATCATTTGCAAAGTAACATGGTCCAGCTCTGTGTTTGTGTTCTATTGAACTGGTATTCCCTTACTCTGCTGATCATTTCCACAGCAACCATTCCTTTCCCAGACACACCATTGCAAAGCGCAGTACAAACTTATTTGCTTGCATGTATTTCAAGAAAGTGAGCCCCAGGGAAGGGCTGCCCTTTGTTTTAGCTCAGCAATGCACAATATTCCTTCAGCGCTGGTTTACCTTGGCAGAATAAAAGGTCTACCTACAATGGCTCATTTCTTATTCTGTGGCTGGTCATGTGTGTCGCAGCTCGGTATGTAATTTCAACCTGCACATGTGCATCCTGGCATGTGATCACACACCACAGTTGCACAAGCTGACAGCATGTGGCTGGTGTGAGGCTGAGCATGTGGTGGGGGCAGGAACACCTAGACAGCTCCCAACGAGTCTCCACCTGCGCTGAAGGCTTCCTTTAGGAAGAGGATGGCAATGAATGATCTTCAAATCCAATGAATTATTCCAACAGTGTGGATGGATATGAACTGCGGCCTGAGACCTGCTTTAGGTTGCAGCAGTGTTTTCAATAGCTTGCAGCCCCACTGTTTGCTTGGGATTGCTGGTTGTAAAACCACCTTGTACTCACTCAGGGACATGGTTACCGGTAGGGAAACACTGGAAAGTACATAAAGCGAAGTGCTACCTAAGTGACCTGAGTTTTAACTCCAGCTCTGACATGACCTTGTAGAGAATCTTGAGGAAGTAATTTTGCCTCTGTTATATGTGATTCTGGAGCTGCACTTTTCTTATTGTGCCTCAAGTTGATTTTACTCTCTGGCATTAGCTTGGGAAGTTCTTTTCAGTCATGAAAGGAGGTAAATGGTTAAATCACTTGAAAACCAAGCAGAAGTGCAGTGTTGATGTGAAATAAAATTGCATCTATGCATGATAAATGCCTAAAAGACAGATAGACCACTAGGCAGGAACTCTGGTTGCCTATGTTCTCTTCCTAAATCAATCATTTGCTGTCATGTGTTCTTGGCACTCATCTATCAGGTATCCAAAACGCCTGCAGTCCTTGCCTGGGGACAGGCTGTGTTCAGTACTATGGCTGTGAAGGGCTGGAGCCTTGAGAAAGATGCACTGGAGTGGCTTTCCCATGACCAACATAGCTCTCTGCTGAGTTCCTGCCATCTAGCCCTAAACCAATTAACTGCATGGCATGGTTCCTCTTCTCACACTTTGTCTTTTTGCCCAAACAGACTTTGCCCCTTATTATGTGTTTATAGACTGCCTGAGAGCAGTGGAAAGCTCTGTGCTTGGTGCTAGGGTAGTATACATCATCTCACAGAGAAAGATCTAACATCTTTGTGCTTGCAAGGCTTTATCTAGATTTTTTTAGTGTATATAGTAATTTTAAATGTCGCTTATAGAGGTTGCCATTAAAAGGACATTTATAAAAAACTGCTTCATTATACTCTTTGAGATAACACAGCTGGTTTACAGTCATAGAGCTTACCTTGGTGTGCTTGGGAAATACTGGGGTTTTTTTTAAGGCACTCTAGGTCAGGTGGTTCTTGAGTTTTTCACATTTGCAGCACTGAATTTGCTTGATTGAACTTACAGGATGAGTGTCTGCACTTAAGTTACTAAGTAAATGTTGTGGTTTAACCCTGATCAGCAACCAAGCACCACGCAGCCGCTCGCTCACCCTCCCCCTGCCCTGGNCTTCAGACAACTAACTGATTTGCTTCAACTTTCAAAAATCCTGAGTTCCTGAAAGGTCTTGCTAATTTCAAGAGTGTAGATTTCCAGAAATGCCATAGAAAATTGAATGCAAAAGTCTTTCTGAATATCAAGTTGACTTTAGGTACCATATTTTGAAAAACATTGCTTCAGCTTTGCTCTACCAAACTATTCAGTGAGTTTCTCAGTTATATTGCAGGGGTTATGTTCATGCCATTAAGTTTTTGACAGCACTTCTGTTTTGCTAAGTATTGATGATTCATGTTTTTTAGATGGAGGAAGGGAAGGAGGAGGAAGGTATTTTTTAAAATGGAAACATATTTGGCATTACTTTGAAAAAACTGTCTCTTGCAAAAAATTTTAAACATCCTTGGTATTTGTATTTATTATGATTTAGCAGAGTACTAACAATAGCATAAGAGAAAACAGATTCATAAAAGATGGAGTTTTCCTTCTTTGATGGAGAATAAACTGTAGCTCTTATAAAAAGGAGGTTTGTTTTTATTGGGCACTGTAGTTCTGACAGATTAGTAACAAAGCTGCAGAATTTTTCTTTTGAAATCTCTGGTTCCAGAAGATTTATGGTGGGACAGAGAACTCCAATTGATTCTGCTCAAAATTTTGGTCATGAAAAACTTAAGTCTAAAATTCTTTTGAAGAGAGAGTTCAAAGTAATTGAAAAGATAATTTTGAAGGGGCTATGGCTTAAAAAAACCTATTTGTTTCAGAGTTAGGAGTTCTGCAATGAATTTTGTGCTTTTCACAAGAGCTGTAATGTAGTTCTCCTGTGATGGCTTAAGGTCAAATACTCGCCACTACTTTCAGGTAAGTGATTTACAATGTGGTTGTGCCTTTAAATAAGGCAGCTTGACTTCTCTCTGAGATCATTCCTGTCAAAACCAGTTATTGCCAGTCTTCAAGTGACCCACAATATATTTCTTGAATCAGCTACCTTTTGGATTAGATTTTACTACAACAGGTTTTGTTATCTCCCTGTCAACCTTCATAGTATAGTAGTGTTAAAAAACAGCAACGTTTTAAAAGAAAGGCCTTTAAATCTGGCTGGTTGGTTGTGTTATGTCTTTTTGCTTGTTTTATGACTGTTGAGGAACACTGATGCAGATAAATATATTTTTAAGCTATCCTTTAAAGGCAGTAGATCCTGCCAAACCATTTTCTTTAATGCCAGTTATAGACAATGACTCAGTGTACCATCTGTGTATGCATGTTTGGAAACACTGTGTTATATTCAGATGATGAAAAAATTCAGTTCACCTCTGTGCAATAAGGATTGTACCTAACAAGAGTTGTTAGATAGTGCTGGAGCTGGTTTCTTCAGGACCGGGAACATCACAGGTGGGATCTTTTGAATGTTACTGCGTGACTAGTCCTCATGCTCTTTAGGAGAGGAGTTCTGCTGAAGTTGGGCAGATTCAGTTCTCACCTCGGTTTTGATAGCCTTAAATATCTTTTGTACCACTGAACTATTTTTTTTAAAGTGATCTTCTACCCAAATTCAGTGCTGACAAGCCTTCATCCTCTAGGATGGAGTGGACAACACCTAGCCCAGTCTTTGAGGAGTCATTTTCAGGACCTGCATTTAGAAAGATGGAATGACACAGGATTTTGAAATACAGGAAGTACATCCTTGAGAAAACTTGGTGTTAAATAGAGAAGACATAGGTGGTACTGTCAGAAAATCTTACCACTTAACGGAAGTGGTATGATTTAAACAATAATACTTCTGCTTCCCTTAGTGCTTTATTAAGAAGCAGGAGCATAACTTTTACGTCCAAAAATTTGTGCAGCTGTTCTTTGAAAGAGGACAGGATGGAGTAGATGTTGCCTTCTCTGTAAACTAAATTACTGAAAAGCGAGAAACTCCATGGTACTCCCTTCAAACACAACTAACACCTGCCTCTCAGTCCTTCTCTTGTCCTCACTTTATTCCATCCACTGCCCCTTCAGTCTGTGCAGCAGCAGTGGCCTTCAGAAGTGAAAAAGACTTGACAGACGTGCTGCTTAGTTTCACACTGAAAGTCTGGTCTGCAAGTGCTTAGAAAAACAACTGCACTTGGTGTCAACACTGAAGAAAAGTATTGCCCTTTTCCCTCCTGCCATGGAACCAAAGCAGCTTTGCTTTGGTTTTCCTCCTGGTTACACACTTCTCTCCAAGTTTGTTCAGTTGACCTACTTTACATCTGTTTCTACAGTGACTAATTCATGTGTCCTCCAGGGCTTCATTTATGGACCCAGGTTTATTTATTTATCTCTGTTTCCATTTACTGCTGTAATTTGGCGTCATTCCCAGTTGTATCCTGATTTTATGCAAATTTATTTTCAGGTGGCTGCCAGAAAGCCAGATGATATATATTGACTGTTATGATTTTGATGGACATCAGCATTTGGATGTCAAGCAGTTGGTTATCTCATCTTGTAAGGATGAATAAACTGCTTTTGTAAAGCATTTGGCATCACCTTTCCCATCCTCTTTTCCCCATTGTGATTTCTTTTTTCTGTACCCCAGGCTGTAATACTTAGGCACTCTTCCGTGCTAAGTCGCTTGATGTAGCTCGTCATACAGTGCTATTTCTAAGAATGGCTTATTATTATCTCTGTGCTGAGTGTCAGGATGCATAGAGAAAGGAGTTTATTTTTAGAACGTAAGATCCAAATATGCTTACAGTAACTCCCAGTTCCTCTCAAGTGCTAGAGAGACACCACTTCAAACAACCGTAAAAGTTGAGAACCAGGTATTTCTGCTTTGAGGCAAATGTGTGTCTGTGGAGCCAAACTCTGTCCTCAGATGCTCATGTGCGGTTCCCACTGAAGTCTGGGGCCTTTCTGCCTGGGAACGCAAAGCACATTTTGGCATGACACAGTGGCTTGAGAATTAAGACTTTATGAATTGGCACTTTTGTTCTTACTGCTTTTGTTTAAGACAGTGGTGGGAGAAAATTAAATAACCGCTGTGAGGCTTAACAGTCACTTTGCTTTTCACAGAGCAGAGATTGTCTGTTGGGGAGATTTTAAAACCTGCATTTACATTTTGAAGTAAATGGCCTGAATTTTATATATATTGCAATATACATTGCTTTTTTGAAAGTATGACCATTCTCTTTCCTGCTGCAGCCTTTGCTGTTCTGCACTGTCCACATGGTATTAGTTTACCACCAATGAACATAACTGATCCCATGCCACTTATTGTTAGACTGGAGGCTAAACTAGTGTGTGGCTAGATCAATGGCTATAACACGAAGCATCCTCAGTTTTAGGAGCTCAATCTGTGTTTTGCTCCTCCTCTCATTCTCACAGAAACCTTTTATTAGAGAAAGCCCATCCTGGTGATCAGGCCACTAGACTTGCAGTTCCAAGCTCTACCACAAAAATGGGCTGGGTACCTCTGCCATACCATTTCACCTCTCCTTCCTTTATTTCCCCCACCTACAATGGTCTGCTGGTGTGATTTTTGGACTTTGGATGCTCTATAAACAAACTGGGCACCAGGACCTCTTGCAGCTGCAGGACTGGTCAAATGGCCTCAGCTGAATGAGCTCACGTTAAGTTAACACATTGCACTTTCCTGATGGAGATACGCCTTTTCCTTCCTCTGTCAATTATACGTAGTGGTGGTTTGGGCAGTGTTTCCCCTAAGTGAGAGCACTGCTAGCTCAGTATTATGACTCATTGAACAGCACGTTCCTATAATGGTAGGCTTTAAAAATATTTTATGGGGTATTTGTATGGGATGGAGTAAGACTAAATAGAATTGCATAGAGCATTTTCCACAAAATTTGCTATAAACCTCTAACAGGGCAAAGCTCATTGCAGACTAATTAAAGAGATCCTGCCGAAATGAAATTTGTCTTTATTGCTCTCACTTGAATAGCTTGGAATATAGCAGTATAAGCAGACCATAAGAGTTTTAATCTTAAGATATAGTAGAAGTATTTAATAATGTTTCCCATTGTTTAACTAAAAAGACAAAAGTGTACAATTTCAAATCATCAAAGGTCATCTGTTAAAGCTGATCCAACATTTGGAAACAAACTTTCCAGGCAGCTCCCCACACTTTAGATCACCTCCGTATGGTGGGTGCTTTCTCTGCGGGTATCAGCACCCTGCAGCTCTGCTGAGCATCCAGTGCTGCACGGACTGGGGTTTGCTGTATCTGTCAGTCCAATGGTTGCTGTCTTTATGTTAGGGTTTGAAGACTGTCTGTGTGATGTCTGAAGCTGCAGTAATATCGTTGTGCTAAGAGGCAAGTAAGAGATGGTACCTGACTTTAAATAGACTAGGTGCAGCGCTCTTCCAGCTTTTCCCTGTCTTCAGACTTTCCCAAGTGCCCATGCTCTGTCAGAGCAGAAAACTACAGATGCTGTAATCTTGATCTGCAGGCCAGAGAACATATCTTTACATCTTCTGTTTTGTTTTTTTTTATTATTTTTCATCTTGCCTTCTGAAATTTGGAAGAGCTAAGCAGTATGTGTAGTAGAGGAGAGAGAATTTTTTTTTTTCTTTAATATGTGTGGTAATTGTGATGTCTGCTCTGGTGTGTACTGCATTAGAAGATCATAGCTTATTCTTTAAGAGCTTTATTATGAGCATGGACATCTGACGCTTTAGTTGAAAGAAATGGAAAAGTTTGAGAGTTGTTTTGTGCAGAATTCTGATGTAAAAATTACAAACAATTCCTCTTCCTGATACATATTGCTGATTTTTCATGCTGGAATGCTCTACCTGTGAAATTTCATCCAAGACTGCATTTTAATAGCTGAGATCTTAACCTCTCCAAATAAAAGCATATAATGGAAATAATGATAGAGTTAAATTCCACCCTTAATTTGAGCTGTGTTAGAAAGCCTGGGTATAACATTATTCTATTACTTTTTCCTTTTTCAAAAATGAGTATGTACTTCTTCACTTGGCTTTACACATATTCATACACTGTTTAGCACCCTTTACTCAGATGGATGAGATATTACTTAGGTAATCTAGCTCATTTATCTTCAGCAGTGCAACTTGTGCATGGCATTATTCACCACTGGGACCTGTTAGACTGGAATGGATGATTTTTTAGCAGTAATGTGTATGTTTTTTCAGTTGTAATAAATGCTGAAAACTGTATATTTAGACGCAAATGTATTTCCACATGACAAAGTCCAGTTCAGTTCAGGAAGTACCATCTGTAGTGCTTTACAGACCCCATTCTCCACTGTATTGTCCCCCTTATATGCTAGTGTGGCCATCATCCGTCTTTGGTATAGGAGCGATGGGGAAGTGGTGTGACAGAATGGACCATCAAATTCTGAATCCCCAAGTGCTTCCCAGTCTGTTATGAATGAAAGCTCATTACTGGCAGACAGCAGTGCATGTGAGCTCTAGCTCAGGTGACTCAGTTGCACAGGAACTTTGAGAGAAAATTTGGGAGACCTCGTTAAAGAGGTTAACATGAAGGAATTGCTCAGTTAAAGCTGACCACAGGCTGCCTACCTCAGCCCTTTTGAGCAGAGTCCTTAGGATGTAGCATCTATTGAGGGCTTCTCTGATACACATGCCTTTTCCAGAACTCTTGTAACCAGTATGCTCATGCAAGCAACTTGGAGTTCAGTTGTGAAGTCCTGCATGCCACAAACTGTTGGTATTGTTCCAGCTAAGCTGATGCAAAGTTGCTGTGAGCCTCTTTTTATGCACTTTCTCAAATTCCTTGCTGGAAGACTGAGTGGGCTCATGGGTTTGGACTCGTCTTCAGTGCCACATCCTGGCTTCCAGCTCCAGTGCTTTCCTGCTGCTCTCTCATGACACTAGGGAGGCTCGGGGCTGTAGAAGGCCATAGCATGGCTTTCTTAGCGGCATCTATCTCACCCGAAATGTGTAGGACTGAACAGACAATTGTGATGGCACAGCTCTGAGGCAGTGAAAAGCCCCTAATCAATGTGTGTGTTTTGCAGTGAGAATAGTGAAGTCTTATCCAATGGCCAAGTGGTAAACACGTCAAAAAACAAGGCACAAGTGCCTTTCTTCAACTAAAAGCACCACATAGATTGGTGTCTTGGTTTTCAGCTGGGATAGAGTTAATTTTCTTTCTAGTAGCTGACATACTGCTGTGTTTTGGAGTTAGGATCAGAATAATACTGAAAACACTGATGTTTTAGCTGTTGCTCAGTAGTGCTTACACTGGGTCAAGGACTTTTCAGCTTCCCCTGCTCTGCCAGGGGCACAAGAAGCTGGGAGGGGGCACAGCCAAGATAGCTGATCCAAACTGACTAAAGGGCTATTCCATACCATAGATTGTCACGCTTAGTATAGAAACTGGGGGGAGGGGGCCGGGGGGCAGCGATTGCTGCTGGGGGATGGGCTGGGCATCGGTCAGCGGGTGGTGAGCAGTTGCATCGTTTGTTTTTTTCCCTCCCTGGGTATTGTTTCTCTCTCTATCATTGGGGTTTTTTATTACAATTATTATTGTTCCTTCCAAGCCTGTCCCCATCCCCACCAGGGGGGGAGGGTGAGCGAGCGGCTGTGTGGTGCTCAGGCCCCAACAGGGGCTAAACCACAACAACTGGGGACTTGTTTAGAAGAGTGAGAAGGGTTTCATTCTACCCACTTTGGGCTTCTCTGTCAGGTTCTTGCTTTGACTGCGACACAATTTATACATTCTTTTGTCCAGTAAGTGGCAATGGAAGGGGGAAAGCAGGTTTCAAGTCCTCCTCATTGTTAAAGTAGAGATGGGAAATTGCCACTTTTGGGTTTTTTTGAAATGACTCTCGCCAAAGTTTTAGACTAACAGATTTCACAGTCTACAGAAGACTATTGTTACTCTTTAGCTTTAAAGTTAAGGACAATCAGTAGTTTATGTCCCACAAGTTAGGAGCACTTGATTTAAATAGGATATTCCCTGCCACTACCTAATAGAAAGAGGATGTTAGAAACAAGCTGTGGCTCTGCATAAGGAAAATATCCTTTTGATGTAAATGTCTCATCAACGTACGTTTCAGGAAAAATGGATGCTTTCTTCCTACTCCCCTCTAGGCAATGTTGAATCATTAAAAGAGCCTTTTGTTTGTTTGCAGTGGGGTTGACCCCATGGGAGCACAGATGTCACACATGATAAATTTATTGACAGATAATCCTTTGTTTGCAGCTGTACCGTGAAAAATGGTTTCACTTCATAAGTATCACCTTCAGAAATTATTTAGTGCCTTTACTCTTTAAATTATGAATCTTTTGCAGCAGGGAGAATTCTTGACAGAATCTGTCTGTAGGAACAGGAAACCTTCTCATATATCAGTAGCATTAACTCAGCAAGTAACCTCCCCTAGGGTACATCTACATGGCCCAGTGCTGTACAGCAGAGATACCTGTGCTGTCTCAGAACAAGCTGCAGTAATGTAAAATTGTGAGTTGGTTTCTCTTCCCTTTTAAGTACGTGTATATGCTATGTAGCTCAGATAAATACAGTATGGAACTGGTCACAAACCAGATGCCTCCAGTGCCTGGGCTGCAGGGCTCAGATCTGGCTTTCATGTTACAGCTTAGCAGTGAGTTCATTCAAATAGAAAAAAACCGAACCAAACAAATAAACAAAAAAAACTGAAAAACACACACACAAACACACACGCACACGTACATGTGTGTTTGTGCCTTAGTCTTCTAGGAGACTTAGAAAATCTGAGCTTAATTAAGAAAAAAGTGAATGCTAATATTGAAGTGTGAAGAATTGGTCCTGTTGGTCTGTTATGGTCTCTGTTGGTCTGTTACGGTGTCCGTGTAGTTAGTAGTACACATACAATTCAGAGTACCTTAGCTTGTCATGACTACAAGACTCTGAAGAAGAGCTTTACATTGACGCTTCATGAGTTGCTAAAACCTGCTGCTAATTGCCCTAGTCTGGAGGCCTCATAGGGAAATCAAAACAAAGATCCTGCAGGTGTTTTAATCGGTGTTCACAGAGCAGCCCTGTTGTGCTTCATAGATTTGATTGAAGCTGTTCTCCGTGCTGAGATGTGAGGCGGCAGCGCTGTTGCTATCTACACTCTGTGGGTGCTGCAGTCTCTCAAGGAGCCCTGGCAGGCACTAGGATTTCAAAGCAGCCAGTGCCATGCAGTCAAGCAGGGCAAAGTCATTCTCCACCTCCAATAGCTCATGCTCTAGGATCCTGGCAATGTGCAGCAGGTGAACAAGCAGGTGATGCAACGTGGAGAAAAGCGCAGAACAGCAGGTAACATAGCATAGACAGTGGCAAACATGATGGAGTAGTTAAACCCACGTGTTAGCACCGTAACTGGTACCTGATGACAGTGCTTTCCAGGCACAGTTGCAGTGAATGTGGGTTACTTAAGAAGATAAGGAACTTGCCTCTCCCAAAACACTATTTTCTCTGGGGGTTGTTTTATGTCCTGTGAAATTTAGTTGATCCACTATGAACAGCTCAAAGAAGTTTAATACACACTATATAGCAAATGCAGTGCTTAGGAACACTGTGTGGATATTGGATCTATGCTCATGATAATAATGGCAAATAAAAGTAAGCCTTGAATACCTGCCATTAGATATTACAGTATTTTCGTTACAGTACATTATCTCAATACATTTGTGTTAGAGAGCATTTTGTTTATCTGTCGGGCATGAATTGTCGTTACAAGAGAGAGGCAAGCTAGAATTTCTGCTAGAATTGGCTAGAAATTACGTAATATTAATTATTGTGAAAACTGATGTTTAACTGCTCCCTTTTGTTTCTTACAGTACAGAGTGCTCTTGTGTCCAAATGATTGTAGATTGATTCAGTTGTGCATGAATAGTGCTAAGTGCTGTTAAAATAAAACAATGTTATTTGGCATTTACACACCATTGTGCATAGTCAAAGCGTTTAAAAATATAAAAGTTTAGATTATGATCTGCCGCAGCTAATATCAGCCCCACATCAGCCACGAGTCACTGGTCAGCAAAGAAGGCAGCGCAGCACAAACCTTTCCCTCCCTATGTTAAAATTCTTATTTGCCACATAAGTGGGGAAATTATCATCAAATGACATTTATAGGTCTCTAGGGTTGTATGTGCTTGGAGTATCACAAAGCTGACTTTTGTATCAAGAGTCAAGCTTGTTCACACAAAATGTGAAGTGCAGTTCTTATTTGAAGTAAAGTAAAAAATCAAAGCAGAAATAGGTCAAACTCTTCCTCTTGAAAGATGATTGGAAATGTGTGCCTGAATGTCTTCTGCCCTTTGAAAATCCAACATAGATATTTTGTTTTAAGAATTATAATCAATTAAACTTGCAGGGTTGGAGACGTGTAGTTTTGGACGTGCCATTTTCTGTAGGACTGTTTTATAGGCTGGTATAATCCTGCACAGTTCTACAGCATCCTGACTTTATGGTGATAAGCTACTTCACTCAAGTGCTCTATAGGTTAATATTATCTTAATTTCTTTTTCCCATAACAGGAGTGTAAATCTGATGCTTGCTAATTTTTTTTTGTTGTTGTTCTAATGGCAATTTTAGACCTCCCAAGAATATGACTTCAGGCTAGTGGGCACAGCACTGAAACGTGGGGTCTGCCTTACACTGCCTTAGACTTAGACTAAGACTGCCTTAGACTGCCATGAGTGACTCATTTTGCTGTACCTCGGCTCCTGTACCTGGCTGTGTTTCCAAAAGAGAGCGACGATTTTTGGCCTTCTCCATGAAGTGCTCTGGGAGTGGTGTATTGGTTAACAGTTTTATTTCTGCTTGTTGTCTCAAAATCTAATTTCTGTAACAAAAGCCATGCAATTTGGGGCTAGAAAATGAACTGTTGGAGTAGTCCCTTTTTTCTTGAAAGCTCAAGTTTTATAAGAAGAACATATGAATTAAAAAGCTACCCCAAAACTCTGAACTCCTCTCCTTGAGTTTCTGGCTAGCTTTACATCTGCTAACTTTGGGTAACGTCCCCTAACAAAAGCACCCCCGACCCATGCGACTGCTTCAGATTTGCTCTTGTGCTGACATATTTAGGGCAGGACACATTTTAATGTGTGGATAGGCTCATACTAGAGAAAAATATACAAAGAAAATGGTGAAGATTACCAATACCAAATTCATGAAGTGAATTAGCAATGCCTTATGGAAAGAACCATGAGTCACATTACAAGATAAAGAATGAATTTTTCCTCTCTGCTATTGAAAGAAAAAGCAATATATGGTCTGAAATCTAGCTGTGATATTTCTCTCTACTGTTCTCCCTCTCAAAGCTTTCTTATAACTAATAAAATTCACGGGTTCGCCATATCTTATTCAGTGAGAAGGCAACTTAAAAACTAATATGCTGCATTGGCACCAAGTGAAAGAAATTGATTTAGAAGATGACAGCAAAGGGGCCATGCTGAAATTTGTATAGCCAGGCAGTGTCACACTTCCTTGGAGAGCATTCAAATCGATTTCTCACGGAAATGTATTCCTGAGAAGCTGTATCGGACAAAAAAAAACTCCTTCAGGAAGTGCTGATCCATCCTGTGGGCTCCCACCAGTGAACTACCACAGTGCCACCCCAGAAGAATTTACTGGATTAAATGTACTTTGCTCTGGTATGTTAGTGCAGTCTGCCCAAGATGGCAGATTAGACTGGAGCCCAGGACACCCGGTGCTGATCACAGCTTCACTCCTGGTTTGTCACTTGGTCAGGGGCAAGATGCATCCTTTTTAATGCACTCCCATTTCTCTGCCTGCAGAATGGGACAACTGAATCCTTTTGCTCAGGGGTGTGAAAAAGAAGTGCCTGAGGAAGAAAGGATAAAACAGCTAGCTGTTTGCTGCTGCTACTATTGGTATGCTTTAGTTCAAAACATATCTGATTTAGATATCAGTATTTAAGACTCAAATAAACTACATACTTTTTTTGCTCCTGTGCTGTATCATTGGCCATTCTGAGCTTCAGGCTTATATAGGAAGGACCAAATTTCTGAGGGAAGATAGGGGATTTGTGGATTGCAGTACGAAGCAGACCACCACCATTTACATTTCAACATTAGTGTCACCAGCCACAAGAAGTCCCTCTTGACATACTAGGGATCACTGCATTTGGACTTATACAATGGCCAGTTGTCCAGAGAGCCATAAGATTCTCACAGGAAGCAGAAAGTTTTGGTAAACTCACAACTTTGTGACAAAGCCTTTTGGTTTAAAGAATACAGTTGAGGTTTCAGGCAGATAGGCAATAGCTAGAAAAATGGAGATTATATCCATAAAGAATGGCAGTGAGATTAGATTGTTTAGAAACTTGCCTTTTAAGAAATAGTAGCTGCAGGTTTCATATTGCCAGGGAATGAGATTGCATGCACACTACGATACAAAGGAGGAATAATAATGCAAAATGGAAATAGAGTAGATGAGCATGAAGGTTTTCTGGTTGCTGTTCTTCCCTTCTTCCTCTGAATCATAGAGTCTGTGTACAGAAGAAAATGTTAGAAGCAGTTGCTGTTATTTTCCCTGGCAGCCAGAGTTTAGTAAGCTGCTAACTTAGAGGTTGTAAGTCTTTTGCAGTTTCTTAAGAAAGATCATAATCATTCTTCATATGGATGAAATCCTGTTCACTGCTGCTGAACTCATTGCTGCTTTGGAGTTCATTATTTGGGGGATTAATTTTCTGTTCAACTTAATGGTTTTGTTTGTGTGTTTTGGTTTTTTACTACAGCAAAATACACTTGAAAGCATTTCCTGTATCTTCAAAATAAACTGCTCAACTCAGGTGCCTGTGTACCATCCATCTGGTTACATAGTTCCCTTCCTTCTTCCCCCCTGTTCTTAGGGAGACAACCCTTTGCTGTTCCACTAATCAAATTATAACGCTTTCTCTTTCCCATAAAATTCTCCTACATTTCTTGTATAAACTGAGAGCTGGGCTGGTGTATTAGAAGTTGGGTTTTGCTTGCCAAGGTTCCTCTAACCTAGCTGGTGGGGAATGGCAGCAGGCTGTGAAGGGTCATCTGTGTAATGTATGAAAGGGATGGAGTTTTCTTTATGCCTGGTCTTGGGGATCTTGGTTTCTAAACAGCCTAGACTTAGTGGATGCTGTTAAGAGCTACTTGCACCCTTTCAGATTGATTGGCCCCCATGCTCAGCAACCAGTTTTCTACAGTGGCCAGTTTTTCTCAGAAAGCGGCAGCTCGCGGACATCTCATGTGAATCATGATATAAAGCTTCACAGTATAGATTCTGCTGCTATGACAGGAGTCAGGAGGGTATGAACACAAGCATGATCAAAGTGGTCTGACCAAAGATGCGTGCATTCATTCCTGTCCTGCCACAGTAACCCCAGCCAATTCTGCAAATGCTTTAGCCCGTTCAGATCAGATCTATCTTTGAGTTACTGCATTCCCTAGGAATCTGCTCTGAGGTGCATCCCACTCCTGAGCGACTACCATACCATCTGAAGGTCAGTTGATATTAAACCAAGACAGAGGCACTCAAAGGCCAGCATCAAGCATTTATTTCTTACAAAATTTTTCTGTCCTCTGTAAGCATATTTTGTAGGTGGCTCACATATGCAAGTGCATTTGGAGCAGCTGAAGGCACTGTGTTAGTTTATTCAGTTACTAAAAGAGAAATGAAGCTCTTAATAGGGCTTCCTGAAAAAGTGGGTTGAGCTGTTGTGGAAAAAAATGTGAGCACTATGAAAAAAAGTTTCAGATTTTGTCATGCTTTTTCCTTGTTTCTTTGAGGGAATGAATTGAAAACTGTTATTTAGAATTAAATGGAAATGCAACATTCTCATTTAGATCTTTTTGAAGGGGGCTGAAATATTTTGTTTTTTCCCCCTGGGGCTGTCATTCCTTGTGTCTAATTTTTATCTCTTATCTCGATCCACTTTTGTAATGATAAAAAGGAGAGGGCAGGGAAAGAAAAAAAAAATGCAAAACCTGAAAACCTAAGCTATCCTCTCTGATTTGTATCAGCAGCACAGAAATTTTTTTCATCTGAAACATTTTGCTAAATTACACAAATCCTTGATCCACAAGAAGACATTTTTTAATGAAAATATTACCACTGAGAAACTTAATTTGGTTCTCAGAAGGTTTTACCTGCAAATCACAGAGCCAACTCTACCTATTGGTGAAGCGAATGAGGCAGGAGTGTGCCAGCTGGATACGTTTCAAATAAGGTAACACTGCTTACACTGTAATATATTTTATAACAAAACACTCTGATCCTTTGTAAGCAAATGGAATAGTGTGTGAAAAGCATGGGTAATTATTG
This sequence comes from Scopus umbretta, assembly GCA_013400535.1. NCBI lineage: Eukaryota > Metazoa > Chordata > Aves > Pelecaniformes > Scopidae > Scopus > Scopus umbretta. The sequence continues at coordinate 32,929 of VZTL01013516.1, forward strand.
CCAGTTTTCAGTCTGGTAATCACTGGAGTGTAATGTCAGTGTGTCAGTTTTTCCCTGAGGAGGAAGTAGGGATTATTTGGTTTGGTAACATTTTGTTTCCCAAGTGTTATAGGGGAAAGGTCTGCATATTTTCAGATATCTAGCAGTCAAATATTGAGGATTTAATATCTCTATAGGTGTACTATCAGCAGGTCAGGACTAAGTGTCTGGAGTAGGATTTTGTTCTGTATCTGTACGGTACCTGCATTGTTGGGTTCTGGCTGGGCTCTCCTGTGCAACACATGCTGCCATCGCTTCAGGACCTGAAAGGCAGTGACAGCTCTACCCCGACAGAGACAATCCACTGTCAAGACTAGGATGTTAATTAATTTTAATGAACCTTGGAACATGCAGTATACGTGAGAATGCTGTTTTCAAAAGCAGTATTTTGCAAAGTAAACATTAGCATCAGGTACTTCAGAAAGCCAGCTCTGTAAAATAGGTTTTCCTGTATGTTTTCCCGTATGTCTTTAATTTTGAAAAAGAAAATAAACCCTCCAAACCAGACTTTTTATTTTGTTGATTTCTACTCAGCAATTCTGCTTGCACCTTGCAGTATCATTACTTAAAACAAGAATTGTATTTTGGAAATATAATTCACCACTTGCCAGTCTGGCTTGATGCACTCACTAGACAGCAGGCTTTTCCCCATGTGGGTTTTGCAGAGGCTAATGGGTTAAGTGCTTGAGCATAAAAAGACTGAACCAACAGTTATCTAAATACTTGAGGTGTCAAATACAGTCGTTCACTGACAGATCTTGTCCCAGCAGGTGGCTGAGGTAGAAAAGGCAGTTGTGGCAAAACATGGGGCAGGATCCACCAGCTGGTTTCCAACGCTTTCCTCTAGATCATCTTGGGCTGTTTTAACACACTCCCACTACCTGCAAAGATCTGGCTGATTAGGCCTGTTTGCTTATTTCTCTTGACTAATGAGCATGACGGTGGCCGTTTTAGACTCTGCACTGCTCACGAAACTCAATTTTTATGAGTATCAGGCTGAAAGCTGAGCGGTGGCTCCTGCCTTCCAGTGCAGAATACCAATGTGTCCTCAGCGTCCCCTTGTAACTGTGCTGCAGCAGACCTGAGCTATGGGTTGTCGATACCATTCGGGGTGCTCAGATCAGCTTCCCATTTGCTCCGGTGCTATATGATATATGACACTAGAGATGAATGAATTGTATATTTTATTTAACAAAGACTAAAATAAATTAGTTAGTAATGTACTGCCTGGCCTGAACACCTGGTAAGTACTAGTAGTTTTCATTATCCCTCAAGAAATCATTGACTATTTTATGCAATGTAGTAATGTATTATTCATAGACAATTTCATTGGTAACATTATTTCAGATTCTCAATGTAACAAGAATGTACATAAAGCCATGAAATCCTTAGGAAGAGAAGGATGGGTGATCTTCCATAAAAATGAGAGTATACGTGCATATGCATACACACAGAGGACTACAGGTCTTCGTGGAATCAGGCAAATGCCTTTTAATCATGGCAGTGCGCCTTATTCTTAAAGCATGTCTGCTACTGCTCCTTATAATCCACTAATCTCTCTCGGTTTGTTAATGATAAACTTTAAATATTGGGCTGAAATGTTGTTCTCTGCCTGAAGCTGAATATTTTCTGTCTCATTGTTAGCAATTCACCTGTATTTATTACATGGATGGGTATCCGCATTTCCAGACAATTTATTCACCAGGCTTGGTACGTAAACACCTGGAGAAAATGCATCTGCATAGTACAAAGTCCTATCTTCTTCAGTGACAGGGCATGGTGCACAAAATTGTATACCCCACACTATCATTTAAGGTGAAGGACTCAATTTCGTAGTGTCTCTTTGGCAACATAAAGTAATAGTGGTAACGAGATACTTGTTCAGCCTCTCCCTGGTGTAAAATGGTATAACTCCTCTGGCATCAGGGAGGTTCACTTATCATCATTTCAGGCTGTGTCATCAGTCATAACTCTGCTTTTTCTGCTCCTTGAGTCTCAGGTTTTCCAGCCCAAATGCTACATGCAAGGCAACTTCTTGTGTTGCCACCGCAGGTTTTTGTCAGCAGCGTGCTTCTTTCTAACCTGTGGTTCCCCAGGCGCTGCGAAATCGAGGAATGAGCCTTTACTCCAGTGGTACCAGATGGCACTGCTACTTTATGCTTCCACCCTGAAGCACTACCCAGCTGGCTTGGTCCCTGCTACAAGGAGTGAACTAAGCTCTGCCTCACCCGCTGCTGCTGCACAGGCTCCATCTCAAAGCTTAGCACATGGTCTCACCTTTGGACACCTCAGTGCTGTGGCTGCATGAGCAGGACAAAAAATGATAAAATCTCGCATGAAGATACAGCCATGACTGGTATCAGGCCAGTATCTGTCTAAAGGCAGTGGAGCTCGGATTTCACGACAGCAGCAGAGGTCAAAAACTGGCCTTACATCCTCCCCAGTGTGTCCAGACTGGGTGTTTGTGGCACATGGACTCATGAACAGAGACCTTGTGATACTTGCATTGAGTACAGTGTAAAAGCATGTTGTGTTACTCCTGTTCTTTTTGCACTATGTCTTATGGTTGTCCTTGAAACTTTGCTGGCAGTGTTGTTATCCAAGTGAGGTATATTACAGTTAGAGCTTGCTGCATTGGGTTGAGCACTTTAGAAAGCTCTTTCGATTTCTTAATTTAAATGTATGTTTGTCCCTCTTTAACTCAAGAAGTTGTAAGGAGTGCAAGGTTTGTGCGCTTGCACTGTTTGAAGGCTGCTTTGGCTTTTGGTTACTGAGGAAACCGCTTTAATATAGAATCGGATTCCAGTGACCGCAAACCCTGTTCTGTTAGGGTTTGTGCATCCTTCAGGATGGGAACTGTTTCAATGGGAAACTGTTTCAAAGCATTTCAGTCCCATCTGGGGTTTGGCGTACCTAAAAAGTGCTGATGGGGATTGAAAGTTCAGCTGGCACTGAAACTTCTGGCCCAGTTCTGTTTCTTATGGACCCAGGGCTGGACCCGACACCAACGTTGCGGACTCATGACTTTTGAATACATGCATTGACATGTTACCCTGTATCCTGACTCTTATCCTCAATTTCTTGTCTACTCCTTTGCCTGTTCATACAAGTGGAGTATACACCAGTGATGTCATGGTTTATTGAGTAGTAGTTAGGTGTGGTATACTGGAGGATCTTCATATTAAAGTAGCTATAAAGCTCAGAAAACTGCATGCTTTGTGTAATTAATGATAAAATCTCGCATGAAGAAGGCAAGGGAGGTGATGGGTCTACGGCTCTGCAGTTCTCATCCATCTCATGCTCAAGGCGTTGAGAAAAAGAACGAAGCGGTCTCCTAGAAACCCAGGTTGAGATGAGGATGCCTCTTAACTCTCCTTTCAGACAGTTGTGTTGTTCCCAAAGACCCATGGCATTAGTGCATAAGGTCTTCCATGCTTAATTTAGAGCTGAGCCATGAGAGTGTAGATTGTGGATTTGCTGAAGCCCTTAGAAATATTAGCTTGATTTTGGTATTTCACAGGCAAGTCATGGGACATCTGGGAATGCAGCCTCTGTCTTAGCTGCTGGTCTCATGGCTCCTGAGGCTGGGAGTGAATAGCCACATAACTCAACTGAACTCCACTGACAGCAAGGTCTCTCTTCTCACAAGCTGTCAGAACTGCAGAGCAAATAGATGCTGTGGTGTAACCTCTCGGGTAGGAGGACACAATTAAACCCAGTTCTGGCGCGGAGGCATTTCCTTTTTGTAGCAAGTATCACCAGGTTGCACGGTAGACACCTCTTGCCCCCATTGCAGTATTTAACAGATTGTATGAGATGGTGTAGGAAGGCACTTTTTACTCCATGGTAGTGTAGGCATTGGGCTGAGGAAATAGAGTGGGGGGAAAAGACTCTTCTGTCTCAGCTGCTCAGATACCTGCCAGCCAGAAGCAGCTTCAGATCATGCAAGCTGCAAAAGTGCCCTTCACCAACAGTTCTCTCCCAAGTCAGAAAAAGACAGTTTATCTACAGTGGTGGTTATGGGAAAAATAGCTTAAAAAAAGCACGTATTTTCTCCCGGAGGCACGTCCTTATATACCTTTCATGTGGAGCATGAATACATTAGAAAAGAGGAAGAACTCACTTCAATAGCAGGTTGTGCTGCACAGGAAAAGGCCACGGCTGCATAGGTGTGAGCCTGCAGCCCAGAAGGGGAATTGCACATCAGCTTTGGAGGCTAATAAGGTCATGACCTTCTCACCTTAATGAAAGAAAGATTTCCCAGGGCATGCTGTTCCCTGTTGGCTGTTTTATGTTTTTTCCAGTCACAGGCTACAGTTCTGGACCTCCTTTGTAATCAGCATCACTTGTGTTGTCACCCCAACACCAGCTGTGGGAAGGAGCAGGTCTGGCTGGACGTGGAGCTCTGGATGAATGATCCAGAAAGACTTTTCAGGCAAAAAGGTCAAGAAAAAAATCAGTTACTGCAAAGGAACATGAGGAAGATTAACAAAGAGAATTCTTGAAGGTGGATGGGAGGAGGGACGTGGGTTGTGAACCCTGTGTGGCTGAATGCTTTAAATCTTCTGGAATTTACGCCACCTGGAGCAATGCAAGAAGTCTTCAGGACATCTGGGCAATTTTTTCAGACCTGGTAAAATGTAATCATTAGTGCATTAAATGAGTTTTGAAGGTTCAAGGGCTGAACTGGACCATAGGATGAGGTGAGCTGGAGAAACCTTGGTGAAACTGATGTATTCGTTTTGGTATCATCACAATCCAAATACTTCCTGAAAGTGAATTAATTTCTGTGCTGCTATTTTGGAAGACGTAGGGGAGGGAAAGCTTGAACCATGTCAAAACATCCCATTTTTACTCTGGGAAGTCTCTTTTTTTCTTTTTTTTTTTTTTTCCTTTTTTAATGGTATCAGCTTTAAGTTATAATGTGATGTATAAATGCAGTCTGAATTATTTTGTAGCACAAAGTTAGATCAGTCCAAAGCAATTCTTTTCCTCCAAGAATGTCATGTTTAATTTTGCTTCTTAATGAATTCAGAATTGGAAATCTGAAAGCTGTTGATGAAACCAAATGTTCATCATTTTTTGGACAGTTCTCTTTGGGTACTCTACTTTTGGCGGTGGTAGAGTCACTCCATAACACAGACTGCAGTGTCTTCCTCCTACCCTGAATTTTTTCTGGTTGGGGTGAAATCCCTTCAGGAAGGAACTGCCTTTTCCTATGTAAACTGTGAAGCAGAAAGGAGCAGTAATTGTCATCAAGTTTTCCAGGCTCTACTATCGTACTAATTCAGGCCATATATCTTGTAGCAGGCATTAACAACAACTGTATGTATAATAAGTTTGACACATCTGAGTTATAACAACCTTAAACTCCAGGGATTCAAGCCAACTTCATTAAAATGGTGGGAGAAAATGTTAGCAAGTAATTTTAAATGGAGTTGGCATATATACGCCTTTTGACTTGAATCGCTTACTGTCGTCCCAGTAATTTAGTCTGGGTCTTCTGGCACACTGTGTGAATTTGAGGAGGAAGTGGTATGGTTTCCTTAGACTCGCACTGGTGCTTTAGCTGTATCTTTGCAGTACTTGGTCCCTGTGTATATATGTGTGTGTGTGTGTGTGTGTATATGGGGAAAAGGCTTGTATTTTCCCATATGCGAAGTATTGTGAAGTGTAAGCCCAATTTTTGGTGCCTAAGTCTCTTAGGTATTTTACATCTTGGTTGCTAAGGCAGGTAGTGGGGCTTAAATAATTCTGTTGTCTGGACATGTATATTCATCTGTTTAGTCTTACAGTTTTTGAAGCTGCTGGCCAATTTCAATTATATTTGGAAGACAAGCAGAGGTGTCAAAGGGGCTGCACTCCCACAAGTTTTTAAGGCTTAGTGGCTCATAGAGGAGCCACAGTCAAGAAAAGCTAACCCTTTATTAGACACCAGGAAAGCATGCAGAAGAGAGACTTGTGAACCTGATTAACTAGTTCCTATGGCTCGTTCAGATTACTTGTCTAAACCTTAAATGTACCTAATTTATACAGAGTGCAGTGTGTCTGTGCACATTTATCTGTTTATTATACACATGCATATTGTTCACTGAAATCCTTCCAGAAATTAATTGTGCTCCCCATTGTTAAAAGCATAACCTCAGCTCCACCTGGTGGTTCTGTGGATTAATAAGACAAAACTGCTGAAATATATCTTGTCTGTGATTTCGCTTTTTGTCTAGAGAAAAAAATAATATAGTACCAGATATAGAGACATGTGTCAGCTCCCTCGATAGATATGATGTATATAGGAGAAGACCCTTATCTTTTCATTCCTGTTTTTTGGGGTTTCATGTTTTCTGGACTTCATGCCTTTAGAGATCAGGGCTTTTTTTCCTCAATCATGAAAGCTAAAAAACTGTTTTAAATATATATGTGTGTATATATATATATTAAATTTCCCTCCACGTCACCCCTTTATCTCTTGAGAGCAGGAAGTAAAGCTTTATGAGGAAGGTCAAATATTGTATCCGAGTTGCACTGCCTTCCTGATTTATAACTCTCAAAGTGTGACCCCTTGAACAAAGCTTCAAGCCAGCTCTAAAATGAGAAATAGTCATTGACTGTCCCAGGCAGCTGATTCTTTACTAATAACATATTTTGCTAGAAGTCAAGTACTCAGAGCAGATATACTCTTGCTTCACTGCTTTTTTTTTTTTTCTGCTTATATTAGGAAGGCATTGGGTATAGGTTCTCTGTTATGCAAGCTGTTTTGTAGCCAGAATTTATTTTTATTCCAAGTGGGATAACAAAAAGAATTCTGAAATGAATTTTTCATCAAAAATTAGCGTTAGATCTGGCAGAGATTTTGTTTTGATTTTGATCACATGTTTTTAAAAATAAAAAAATTAGGGCAATACTCAAAATGAAAAATTAAATTGTTCTGTACAGACAGTGCAGGCCTGGCTTCACATTTTCAGCAAAATAAGTGATGCATATGGATGAAACATCTTTTTGGTGAAAAATAAAATGGCTTGCAGCAGTGGGTTGTAGCAGTGAGCTGTGCTGCCTCTGTTGGCTTTGCACAAACATGAGGGCCTGGAAGTAGGGCAGTGAGAACTAGTATGGCCATGTGTAAGGTCAGCTGAAAATTAGGTTCTTTGCTGTTTTCCCATTGTGAAGTGATACAACAGCACTGCTGAAACCTTGGGGTAGTTCGTGTCATTTAAATGCATTCTAAATTGAAAGTTTTTGTTTTAAAAATGTTAAAATTAAACCCTCTGCCTGCTCCAGCCTTCTGAACCTAAGTTAAACTCTATGACAGTTTTGATAGCCTCAGAACCATGTCTTTGATGAATTTTATAATGTGCTGTCATATATAATTCTTCAGCCCCATTTGGCAGTTAGCGGAATCAGTGGCTCTTTGTTCAGCTTGCAGATCTTGTTTTGTGTATTGCATGTGGCCATTAATTTGGAAAACCATTACATGTAAGGTGCTGGTTGGAGTAAGAAATTGTGAGCTAGTCTGATGAGAGGAAAGCCAAATCCAGTTTCTTCAGCAGATACCTGCTGAAAGAAGCAGCAAAGCCCAAGGCTGTGGCATGGAAGCAGTAATCCAAGACTGAAATTCACTTACTCCTTGTGCCTTCTTAGTCCTTTGGGCCATGCTGTCCCTGCTTTATAGCAACATCCCCAATGCTGTTAGTGCTACAAGCAGTGAGCTGACTGGAACCTATAGAGAGGAAGAATAGGGAAATTAAGGCATTGTGAACTGCAACAAATACATCCAGGTAAAACAAGCTTCTGAATCAAGAGTCTGTGCAAAACAAGGAAATCTTGCAGGCAGTTTTAGTCCTTAGTATCTTCAAATTTGCTACAGAGGTCTCTTCACAAGTTTATGGTCTCCGTGTGCTTCTGGCTTATGTCACACCCATTTTGAGGCATCTGGGAATGGAGCAGTTGCATATTCTCTCCTTTTTATACTTTGCACGTTCCTATTTCTAGTATGATGAAGAGTTTTATATAGCCACAAAGAGTTTTATATGTCTTGGTGACATTTAGCCTACATACTCTCCTTTACTATTCCATTTCCTAATGAACAAGCTGCAGGCTGCATATTTGCATACACTAATGCTTTGTCACTTCAAACTCAAGGCAGAAGTCTATTCCAGGCAGAAATACCATCTTGTTCCTGTCAGAAGGCTTAATACAGGAGAATATAAAAAACCATAGCATTTGGAATCTTTTAACCAATTCTCTGCACAGTTTTTTTTTTCCTACCTCAGCTGTTTATAATAATGCTTAAGATCTCAAATGAGAGCAGTTTCTCTGTGCATGAGGCACTGAGTTCATTAATAATTAAAGACAGTCTTTCTCCGTAAGCTGTGTACACTCATGACAGAGGCCAGGAAATGACCATCCCTTTCTGCAGGAACTGATGCAAAAATCACCAGACATGCTCAAGGTTCCACAGCATGGTTCTGTAGGAAGGGACATTTAGTCTCTGCTGCCAAAAATAAGACCACACACACATACACACACAAAATGTAATAAATTACTTAAGACCGAGGTTAACAAAAACAAACATGTAGTCTACTGCTAAGCAATTTACTTCAGAAAAGAAGGAAGCGGCACCAAAAAGTTCACAAGGCAAGTTCCTCTTGCCTGGTAGTTGTAAATGGTGTACTCCAGAGCAGGACGATGTGCAGAAGGGTTAAGCAAAGCCTATGTGACAAAACTGTACCCTCATTTCTGCTACTTGCACTTTTAAGTTGGATGCTGAATACAGGGTGGAATGGTGGTATCTGCAGGACAATATTTTCCCAAGAACAAACAAACAAAATCATGCTGGGGAGAAGAGCTGTTCGGTGTTTTCTATTCCACTCATGAAATACAGGTGAACTTTCTATGGCATTTATTAAAAAAAAAAAAACAAAAAGACACGAGAGAGCAATCATACTTGCATGTGTCTGTGTTCACATCCAGGTGCAGTGGGGGATTACTGTATTACAAGGCCAGGTATTGATCTGGGGAGCAGACGCTCCTTGGGAAAGGCTAAAAGGATCCACAAAGAAGCATCACAGCCCCTGGGGATCCGCTGGCTCTCCCCCACCTCTTTTGACATGAGCAACCTCACTTCTGCTTCATTGCATAGGGGTACAATCCCTACATGTGCCTGTGTGCACCTCTTAAGCATGCCATTAAAGAGCCAGGCTCTCTGTGTATGGAGGCAGGATTTCTGATGGAGCGCTCAGGGCACTGACGTACAAGCTCACCATCACATGTCCCCACAGAGGCCCTGAAATGTCAAATCATTAAGGATATAGTAAATCTAAAATATTCAGTTTAGAAGGAAAGTGGTCTTGCCCTGCTGATTTGTAAGGACTATGGAAAGGAGGATTACCTGACAGGTAGATAAACATATAACATACACCTCTCACGTCCCCTTAATTAGACACTTTTCAGTGGTAGGGAAGCCTCTTTATTCTTGGGTTTCTTTGTTGTCTGGCTTGTGCAAGCAGAGAAATGGGCATAAAAAGGCAGATCTGCAGGTTCATAGCATCACCACATGTCTATAGCATCACCAAGTTTTTTGTGGAGATTGAGGTATTTTGTAGAACTCCTTTACAGCAACTCACAGAGAATTACTGGCTACAGATCATGGGAGTTATGTGGCAGCAGAAGAAATATTCACTTTCTTGTGTAGTAGTTAGCTAAAACCTGACCTTTTTATCTTATTTTAACCAAAAAGGGTAAAATCAATCATAAAATAAATATATATTCCCCAAATGAAGTGTGTTCTTAATTGGAAACTTTTATGGCCGTAACAGCTTTCAACACAATGCAATTCTGACATGTTGTAATTTGGTCTGTGGAGTTTTAATGATTGTACGTGAGGCAAAATTGATTTTAGACTTATTTTGCTCCTTTGCTGTTTTTCTTAGTCACCTGCTATGGCATTTGAATCCACAGACATAAGATGAAGTGTTGTTCAGTCTTGCCACAGTTGTGGTACTGTCATTCCATCTGATCTTCTCTCCTTTGATGGCTAAGGGAGCCTGCAAAGACCGGACTCCTGGCTTAAGCATCTAAAGATAACTGCTTAATGCAGGCTGTGTGAATACCCCTTTGCTGCCCCTTGTCATCTCTTGTAAGGCTTTGTCCTGGTTTCAGCTGGGATAGAGTTAATTTTCTTCCTAGTAGCTGGTATAGTGCTGTGTTTTGGATTTAGGATCAGAACACTGTTGATAACATGCTGATATTTTAGTTGCTGCTAAGTAGAGCTTTCATTAGTCAAGGACTTTTCAGCTTCCCATGCTCTGCCAGGCGCACAAGAAGCTGGGAGGGAGCACAGCCAGGACAGCTGACCCAAACTGGCCAAAGGGCTATGCCATACCATTCGGCGTCACGCTCAGTACATAAACTGGGGGGAGCTGGCTGGGGGACAGTGATCACTGCTGGGGGACTGGCTTGTATATTGGTGGGCAGGTGGTAAGCAATTGCATT
>VZTL01013518.1:2119-18576 GCA_013400535.1 Scopus umbretta
CAGTCTTCCTCCTTCCTCTGGCTGCAGGGGAAAGAATTTCATTCGGATCCCTGCCAGGACAGGTGTTGGTGGTTTCTCCTGTCCTGACTGTCACCAGGAGGGAACAGCTGATTGTTTCATAAGGTTCATCACAGAAACCACTTCTGGCTGGTGAACAGCATGCCTTTGGCCACTGTTGAATGAGGCGAGGATGTGGTTCCAGTGAAGGTACCTGGTGTTTGCTACTGGAATGCTGTTTTGGTCACAAAAGCCCTACTCAAGTGGAAAGGTTGGATACCTGGTCTCAAACACACATACAGAAACACATGTACATTCACAAAATTGGGTCAACCCCTGGCTTCTGCCAGGCCCTCAAATGCTCCTGCCCTGTGTGTGTTAAAAATCCATTTTCATTGGTAGTAATCCTAGTTACGCTGCAGTTTCTAAGTCTGCTATTCCATGTGGGTTACGATATGGTATCCAGGTACTTGGCGGACACAAAGTCATTCAGTCCCAAATTGAAGTCACTGTATGACCAGGGTAGTCCGGGATGTAATCTCTTGTATTTTGGTTTGGCAGATGGGGTGGGTGTTTGGTTTTGGTGGGAATTCTGCTGCTGTATACCTTGGCATGGGATGTGCACGTGTGCACATATCGGTGCATTTCCCTAGCTGAAAAAAAAAAGCCCGTATATTTATGTTTGAGCGATATGTTTGAACCCATATATTTATGAAAAAATTACGTTATTTACTATGGGGTACAGGAAATCAGGTTTGGTATTGGGAGAGAAGAAGAGTGGGGAACACTAGATGAGAATTTAGATAGCTTTTGTGGGAAAACTATACTCCAACTCGTATGTAGAGTAAATATTTATGGTCATTTAGCAGTAAGAAAGACAGTGCTTGAGAACTCTGTTCCTATAATAATTCAGGTACCTCAGATGTGGCACCTGGTGACATTTGAGATATTCAGGGATGTTCAGGAGATAGATGTGGAAATGGCAGATGGGAGACTCACACCCTCCTGGAGCAGCAGCTGGAGGTCAGCCCGGGTACTCCAAACACAATATAACATAAACCGGAGATCCTAGGTGAAAAAAATTACTTTTCCTTTTTCAGAGCTCTTAATGCTCATTTTGGGTGTGAGTATGGCAAGTACTACATGCCATTTCTGCTGTTATCTTACAAGAATAGTTTAAAATGCTAAGTCCTGTATATGGAAATCGAGATTTTTAACACAAGTCACAAAACAGCCCATCTAAACGCAGCTGGGATAATTTATTTGTGTATGTGGATAAAAAAAACTAAAGTTCAATTAAATAAAAAAATTTTTGCAAGAAAAGTTTTTTTCTGAAGAGGAAAATAAACCTTTTCTTTGGGAAAAACTGAGAACATTTTCATTTTGCATTTATTTTTAAAAAATGGTTAATTTTGAAGTCTCATTAAAATAATCAGTAAAATCACACTTTATAGAGAGGTGCTGAGTGGAAGAGAAACATACACTTCATTGGAATTTAAATTTTTCTTCAGGTAAACTTTGGAAATAAACTTTGGAAATACCAAATACAGTGTAGCTTTAGCTTACAAGAAGTGCAAATCTTATATTCTAAAGACGCATTTTAATGGCAATTCTCCTGATTTTTTTTATTTTTTTTTTTAAATGGAGGATGTCTTTGAGTCTATATGAACTCCATAAACACTGCTTTACTGAATTAAAACAAGATAATTGCTCCAGATGTACTGTGCTGGTTTGGTAACCAACAGCCCTTCCCCAAAGATTACATTTGAGAAAACGTAATGCTTTAGAGACACTTAATTTCATGTACAGCCTTTTGTGTGGGAATCGCAAAGTGTGTTGCCTCTGTGCCGAAGTAGCCTGGATCTGGTGCAATTAAAACCCTGGGTCCTCCAGAGTGTTGTTCCCTGAATTGCGTCAGGGGATGGAGATGAAGAACAGGACCTGGAGGGTCCAGAGAAGGTTCCTGGGTTCACCCAAGCCCAGGAGGAGTTACGGGCAGGTTATTCTCTGTCTTGAACCAAGAAAGGTTCAGACATAAGCAATGGGAAGCTGATTCAAGGGATCTGTTACCACCACTGATACTGATGTGGAAGATTTGCCTGTTTGTTAGTTTTGTTTCACTTTTATTGCTCAGTGAAGTGTGTGTTCATTTGCAGGACTAAACTCCTGAACTCTGAAATGTTTTATGGCTTGAGCCGCTGGGGTCCTCCCATCACAATTACATTTGTTCAGTTTTGCCAGAGCATGTATGTTTTTCTTTCTAAGTTTAGTTTTGCAGAGACCCTGTTTTATAGACAGGTTAAAAAAAAAAAAATAGAGGGAGAAAAAACCAAGGACATCATGAGCTGTGACTGCTCTTCTGTATGTTAGGATAACATCCATAGGGCTGAAGAGAGGTTGAGAGCCCACTGTATAGACACAGCATGAATACTCAACAAGAAATGGCTTTAAACATTAAGCACAAAAGAATATAGATAGGAGAGAGTCACTGAAAATGTCACAACCGAAGGGAAAGCTTCAGCTGAAGTTTATATCTTCTGAGACATCAAAGTCACATATCAAGCAGACATAAAGCCATAGGAAAGCTGCTTTCTTTGATTCCACTGCTAGGAAAACCATCCTGGGCTGTATGAAATTATGTATAGGCATTTTAAAAATACTGGGAATGCCATCAGAAGAAAGCATTTTTCCTTTCAAGAAATGGAAATGTGTCATTTAGGAGAAACCTGGCACTGAACATCTGGATCTTTCAAAACCCAGTGAACTGAAAAGAATCATACAATGTGCTTCAGTCTCCCAAAATATGTATTTATTTCATTAATAAAATAGTTTTGAATGGTAAAATGCCAATCTGCTATAGTTCTCAGCACCTTTTTTGCCTTCTCTTAAATTGTCTGAGATTGAATTTTAAGATGGGAGGACACACAGACACAGTGTATCCACGGAAGCTTTGCTCACTTGAGAAAGCAGAATAAAATTCTGCAACGTAAAAATGATGAATCACTCTGAATTAAGCAAAATATATATTTTTACTTTCTGAGTCATCAACATAACTAATAAATTCTTTTTTTTTTTTTTTCCATCTAGTATTTTTTTGGAATTGCCAATGAACTGTCAAAATGATGAAAATCAGATGTTTGCCTTGCCCTGTCTCTGCCTTAATCATATAGGTTAGGGACCCAGCACAGTTCTCCTATATCCACACCAGCGCCTTAACTACAAAATCAGGCTTCCACACAATGAAGTATTGAAACATCCACCACCTTCAGGCTCATTCAGAGGACACTGGAGTCAATGGGAAAAGCTCCTGTCGACTTAACAGGGCCCCTGGCTGACATTTGAGTGGAGATACTTACACCAAGCACTGTAAACACTCATCCACAATGAATCTCAGGTGGCTGAGCAGATTTCCAGCTGACCAACGAAAGGATTTTGTTTCCCTGTGTAGGAGAACCACATGGAAGGCAGCTTATTTTTAACAAGGGAGCCTTAAGAGCAAGCTACATTATCCTCAGCTGAAATAGCTCATGAGTCCTGCCATCCCAAAAGTCCACGTCAAGATGGGAAGAATCACATGAATGTGTATGTCTATGTGAGCTCTTGCCACCTTATGAAGTTCAGTCCTGGAAAAAAGAAGCTGAACCAAGGCTCACGCCTTTCCTTGCAACCCCTGCAGCCTATGTCAGCTTATGATGGAAATAAATGCCTACAGGTTGCCCCACATTAAGGACCCCAACACCACGGAAAAGCGTTGCAGTCCAGCTTGGCTGCAATAAATGTGTCTGAAAAGTGGAGTGACGGGTCATAGGAAGGAATGGGAGAAGGTGGTAACTCTGAAGAAAACCTGCCTTCCCATGAGCTGGCAAGTGTGTGGGTCTGGTGTTTGAACCCCAAAAAGTTCTGGAAAAGGGACGTAGGTCATCTGGGCGAATCTCATACACTCAGTCACCTCCCTCTGCTCCCATTACACACACTAACCTTTGGGCCCATGGAGAGTTCCCGAGTGTATTCCCTTCCGGTATGCACACTGTCACACACCCGATATGCAGTATATTTTTATGGCACTTTTCAAGGCTTTGCATAGAGTCCCAAAACACTTCTTACTGTACTAGTTCAAGTCCAGGAGAGGGAGTATAGTTGCTTTAGCCCCTAACATTGGCCAAACTAATACATGTTACGTCTTAGCCAGGAGAACTCCCATAATACACTTAATCTCCTGTGTAAGATTCATATTTTCCCCTCCTGCATTCTTGTATCATTTTCTTTTGTTATGGTGACTTTACTGCATGAATAACCTCCTCAATACCATACCATAAGCAGCCATTCTTCCTTATACGATGCTCCCATCCCCATAGCCTGAAGTCAAGTTGTAGAACAATATTCAGTTCTCTTTTTCAGGTTTTTCAGAGAACATAACTAGGGAAAAAAGTGAATTGTTAAACTATTTCAGGATAAGATGAACAGGCAAAACTCATCTAGGGGAAAAAAAAAAAAAAAGAAAAAAAGAAGGTTGTTTGCATTAGTACTAAGAAGCAGCTGTCCTTAATTACCCTAAAGGTAAAACAAAATTATTTGACTATTCTAAAAACTAGATGGTTGTGATATGACATCCATTTGTAGTAGCAAGGCATTTGTGCATGACACCTGAGGCAACATGAACTAATGTAAATTAATATTAAAAGATTAAACAGATAAACAAGATGTTTCAAGATGACAAAATATTTTTCCAAAACACTTTGTTGAACTTTTTGCCTCATGAGATTTTTTTTCCCCAAAAATGTTTGCTTTTATCCTCTGATTAAGGATGAAGAAAAAGATATTTGAGAAGACAACATTTTCCATAAAAACAATGATATGGTTTTTGACGAATCTCCCAGATTCCTGAAACTCCTTGAAGGTTATTCCCAAGCAGCCACTTCTGGGACGTATGTCTCTCACCTCTGATATTTCTCTCCTTCATAGCCTGTGTAGCAGTATCACAGGAGCACTTGCCACAGACTCCTTTTTTTGCTTCCTCCTTCTACCACATGCAAGTTTCAAGTTTTATTATTGCAATAAAAATGCTTTATGTTGGCTTTTCCCAAGGACATTAAGAGCTTACATGCTGTTGCAAAATAGTCCTTTTCTCAAATGTACACTCCACATCATTTGCTGCAAATTGTTGGTGGTCCTTTTCCTGACTCAGAGCGCTCAGAAAACCAGAGTCAATAGGCCATTTTATGGATTCGTTTAGTGGCTAAGGAGAAGAGAGACCTGCCCCGATTTGTGTGGCCGACCTAGGCCTGAAGTACAACTGAACACCTCTGTGTGGGGAAGGGACTCTACAGAGACCACACAGAGGATTCCCACCACTTTAGCCAAACGCCAGTGCTCTTTTGGCTTGTCACCTGTGGAAAGGAGGGGATCTGACCAGTCCAGAGAGGACACAAGGCTGCTGGCAATGCAAGCTGTGAACATCTACCAGGAGTGATGTTTCTGGTGTAAACAGGGAGGGTTGTGCTCGGTAAACAGTAAGTTTTCTTCCAGTCATGTATGGTTGCAGAGGACTCCTGGACATGCATATCATTTAGCACAGAGTACGAGTGTTAGCTCCTGCTACAGAAGAAGGCCAGGCCCTGACCTTCTTCAGGTCCTTTGTTGAAGAGACTAAAAGAGACTGGGGGCTCTTTTGGTGGTCCAAAAACATAACTGGAAGAAACTGGAAGTTGAAAGAACATGAACTAGTAGACAAAGGTCCTGGTGGGACCTTTGGGAAAACTGTGGGTTCAATGTTCTTAGGGTTAGATCCACAAAAAGCGTCTCTGCCTCATCTTTTCTAATAGTTAAGGTAGTCGTCTAATTCATATGCAATAATTATATCCATCTCTAGACTGGATTCTCAGGACCCATTCAGTTCGACCTCTGAAAAGCATTGAGGAACTCATGGAGAAGTGGATGGTCCTCTTCCACTGTCCTTATCCTTTCCAGAAGAACATGTGCACCTCTCCAGGCATTTAGCTGCTGGCCAGACTGAGGTGCCCAGATACTTTTTGTGTGCAAGGTGCAGTTTAGGTATTTTGGACTGGGATCCAAGAGATGACATTATGGGTTGACTTTAGCTCTCCCATTTCTCAATTTTTTTTTTTATTTTTTTTTTAAATTGGAAAGCAGCAACAGCGAACATGACTGTTAGACCTTGTCCAGTTCCTTCTTTCCCTGACTTTTCCCTAGTAGAGCAGCTTTAGGGTGATGCCCTTGAAGACTGGAAGGTTTCATATTATCCCCTTCCCACAGACTGTAGAAAAAATTACCTTCAAGTCCCTTTGCGAAACCAAAAGAAGAGGAGGTGGGGGGATGCAGAGGGCAGATTCCTCACTTCCTGGCAAGGGCCTTATGCCTTGGGTTATGAGCACTGTGGTGGACCCCCAGGTTAGTCAGAGCCTGGAGACAGATCAAACTGTGCATTTTTCAAAAAGGTCATGTCAAAAGACAAGAGATCCAATCTCAGCAGCTAGGTTTCTAATACGTCATCAATGTAACTCATTAAACAGTGAAATTCATATCAGCGTGAGACATTAACTGAAAAGATTTGCAAACGAGTCCTCCCCACTGTGCCTTTCAGAGATTTGTGGGAGGTCTTTTGCCTCTGTCTTGCTTTCCCACCACCTCCTGTTGCTTTCTGCATGAACTTCATCCCCTCTGAATCCCGGAGAAAGTCCCTTTTTTTCTGTCACTTCTGAAGCTTCATTGTGGCTTCACTCCCTGCCAGAGGCAAGCCTCCAACTCCTCTCAGGAAATGTCCCAGCTATCCTTGTGCCCTGGGCTCTTGGCCAGATGCCTCTCTTCCTCCCTGTTTGCTCCCTATTCTCCAGAAGCTTTTCCCAACTGAGGCAGCTCAGGTATTTTCAGGAAAGGAATTATTTCTTCCTCATCCCATAGGACACTGCCTGACACAGAGAGCAGCCAGGAAAAGGCAGATTTCTCCTCTCCAACCATCCACATCCTTCTCATGAAATGAGTATTAAACCATGTGTTAAACTATGTCATCATCTGACACAGAAATGCAACTAACCTCTTACCCCCTCCTCAAAAAAAGCCCTTCTCACTCTCTCCTTATCTTCTGTTACACGAGCAACTGCCATGTCCCTGGTTGACTTTATATGAAGACCTATTTCATAGAACCACAGAAGGCTTTGGGTTGCAAGGGACCCTGAAAGATCATTTAGTCCAACCACCCTGCCATGGGTAGGTACATCTTTCACTAGATCAGGTTGCTCAAAGCCCCGTCCACTGGGCTGACACTTGACCGTGAACATTTCCAGTGATGGGGCATCCACAACTTCTCTGGTCAACCTGTTCTGGTGTCTCACCATGCTCATTGTAAAAAATCTCTTCCTTATGTCCAGTCTAAACCTACCCTCTCTCAGTTTAAAACCATTGCCCCTTGTCCTGTCACTACAGACCTTGGTAAAAAGTCTTTCTGTCTTTCTTATAAGCCCCCCTTATATATTGAAGGGCTGCAATAAGGTGACCCCAGAGCCTTCTCTTCTCCAGGCTGAACAACCCCAACTCTCAGGAGTATCATCCAGAGGAACGCTGTAAGGAGAAATGAGGTGCCCTGGTGGCAGGATGAATGCAGCCAGAGAGGTACCATGGATAGAAAACAAGAAGCAGGTAAAGGAAACTGCCAGGTTCATTATCAAGGGGAAATCTGTCCTCTTTCAGCCTCACTTTCTCCTCACATTTTCTACCAAGGAGAGCAGTGGGAGTCTTGCTGTCAGAAGGATTTCAAACTGCTTTGCAGTAAGCACTGGCAATTCAACAGTAAGTAATAATCCCAAAGTGGTATCAACGACATACACAGGGCATGACTCAAAGCCGTTTATATCTGTTGGCTTGATTATGCCCCATTTGATGCCAAATCTTCACCACTGACTAACCCAGGCACTTGCATGGGGCTTGAATTATTTTTTTCTACCAGATATTTTCTATTTGGCATGACACCTTTTGAGTTGCTTCTAGGGTGTCTTTCAAACACTCCTGCTGTCCACATCCAGTTGCTAAAGAAAACTCCCTCTGCTGAGTCTATAACCATCCCATCACATCCCACATGGCTACTGCGGTACATGGATATTCCGTGGTGAGCAGCTCTGCAGTCCTGCGGACAGCGCTCTTACTGCACTGAGCACCTAGAAGGGTAGGAAAAGGAGTCTAAAATCTAATGACTGCATGTGGCATGCAGCGCTGAGGGGCAGGAAGGGCTATTGCATGTGTGTGAGGTACAGACCTGACTGTAGAGGAGACACAGGAGCTAGCAGAGTATCACTCTAACTGCCTGGCACTTTGCATTTTGTGTTCTTTACGACCGACTTTCTTTAAATCCAACTTACTTTGAAATGACTTGGTCCCATGGCTCCTTCCAAGACCCTGGGTGCTCATTCCAGCAATGTACCTGCTGCTCACATTATCTCTTTTGTAGATCTGCCATTGGGAAGCAGGGCATCCATCTAGCTGAAAATCACTTTCTTCTTTCTTGACAGAATTAGTTTTCACTTGGATTAGTTCCCTGCTCTGACTCACTGTCCATGCAATGATCTCAACCCTAAATAAAGGAGGTAGCAGAGCTGTGAAGGGAGAGATATGAGGGAGAAGCTAGCGGTGTCTGTTTGTGACTAGTGTGTCAATGACATCCCAAAGTGTCTGAATAAAATGAAGCATTTGCAGGGATCATCCACCGCTGCTTTACTTTTCTTTTGTGCCACAGCCATGCAAATGAAATCAACAGAGCCAGGTCTGCATAATGATAGGAAAAATGTATTCAAGGGAACAGGCTCAGGAAACACAAATAATAGGTGATGGGGATTCTCTTTGTTTATGGACTGAAAATACTGCTTTTCTCTTCCTAGAGAGGAGATGTATTGGTAACTATTTGGAGGACTAATCCCTGACAGCAAACAGGTGGAAATGCTTTTTTTTTTTAATCCGATGATCAGATAAATCTGCATGACTAGGACTTGGGAAAGATGAGGAAAGATTTGCTGTCCAAAGACAGGTCAGACTCATCAACAGGCTTTGAACCCTTGCTTGAAAACTAAGCTTGGAAATACATTGAACCAACCAAACCTCCCTGGCTGGTAATGTTCACACTGTCTGTGGGTATTGGTGGGTCCTCCTGGTACAGTTTGCTCCCCTGATGATTTTCCCAGAGCTGGACACTGGATTCACTGAACTAAAAGCGTCTCCCCCTCCATGATTCGAGTGTTTCTTTCTGGCATGGCTGTGTGATTGCTCAGTGTCAATGACTCAGTGCTGGCAGGAGGGGAAGGGACTTCCTGAAAAACAGATTGCACGTGTACAGAGTTATACCAGTTGCCCACAAAAACCTTTGCTGCCTGGAATCATGGCCAGGATTAGGAGTCCAGAAAGGGATGAGGGAGGAAAATTCCAGCTATTAGCAGATATGTTTCTGGAGCTGGTCTTGGTGGAGGAAAAGGAAAAAAAAAAAAAAATCTGTCCTCCTACCAGCAAAAGATATGTGTGTGGGATGACATAATGAGAGAGAAACAAAACCCAGGGAGGGAAAAAAAACAAGTGATGCAACTGCTCACCACGCGCTGACTGATGCCCAGCCCATCCCCGAGCAGCCATCGCTGCCCCCCGGCCAACTCCCCCCGGTTTCTATACGGAGCGTGACGCCGTATGGTATGGAATAACCCTGTGGGCAGGTTGGGGCAGCTGTCCTGGCTGTGTCCCCTCCCGGCTCCTGGTGCCCCTGGCAGAGCGTGGGGAGCTGGAAAGCCTTTGGCTGGTGTCAGCACTGCTCAGCAACAACTGAACCATCAGCGTGTTATCAGCATTGTTCTCATCCTAAATCCAAACCGCAACACTGTGCCAGCTACTGGGAAGAAAATTAACTCTATCCCAGTGGAAACCAGGACAGCATCACTTTTAGAGAGGGTTGGAATAGAAGGTACCTGTTGACCTCTGTCCACCACCATCTCAGGGAACTGTGCATGGATACAACACCAAAACAAGGCAGCTCTGATTGGAAAAGGGTGCACAGAAAAAAAAGAGAACAACAGAAAAAAAGATCATACGTCCCCTTAACAAACATGCCTATTCCCTTAACCATACATACAACTCTTCTTTAATATTCACAGATTCTTTGGGAATTTTTTATTTTATGTATGTGGATATCATTGCCACTTTACAGGTACAAAGCTGAAGTTTTCTGTAAAATTTCTGCAAAATTTAAACTATCTGCAAGCACCATTCCTCTGCCTGGGGACTTTCCAATAGAGAACTTAATTGCTGAACATATAGGTGTTACCTTTTATCACATTTCTGGAAAGTTAAGCTGGAGACATATAGATAGCAGGTCAGTATTGGGCAGCTTTCACTGCCCGTCTTCAAGTGACTTGTTTTAGTTTGTCCCGTGCCAACAGGTCTTCTTTCCTTGGCTGCTGATTGGCATGCAGCTGCCTTCAAAGTATTGCTGCATAAGTATAGCTGGACCCTACATAAAGGTATCACCATGCAGCAACTACACTGGTGTCAAAGGAGCTATTCCTGACCCAAGTGACCTCTGAAACTGGGCTCGCACACTGACAATTACCCAAGAGCCTTCTTGCCTTCAGAAAAAGGCCTCCGGATTCCTGCACTTGGCTTATCTCAATTCAGCTCCCTGTCTTGGCATTGACTGCTGGGTGAGGTTGCCTTGAGCAAATCATTCAGCCATCTCCCTCCAGCTATACAGCAAGGATAATCCCCATGCTCACGCAGCGTAATGTGAAACTCAATTAATTAATGCTCGGAAAGCATTTTGGCATCCTCACACTACACAAGCATGAAGTGTTATAGATTACTATGATTAACATGGTCCCTAGCTTTCAATGTGTTCACGCAAATCTATTTTAGGGAAACATTTTAAGAACTATTTAATCACTTGATTTATTAGGTTTACACTGGGTGGTCAACAGAGGCAAAACAAACACTTTGCCCATTTTTAAGTTGTGAGGTTTTTTGATTGGTGTTTTTTGGGGGTTGGGGGGCTGTTTGGTTTTTTGTTTGTTTGGTTTGTTTTGCTTTGTTTTGTTTTTTTTTAATGGTGCTGCCCTGCCAGAAAGTGACACAAATGCTGTTAAAGCAATATGAAAAAGTTCAGCTACAGCTGAGAAGAGATAATGTCTTGAAAGGATCTTGAACTACAGCCTATATCCCCTCACCTCTGCTTTGACACTGCCGTGCTTAGTCCTCACCTACTGGTCTGTGAAGTGTGAATTCATGATGCGTGACACTGGTATTATTATAATATTTTCTTGGCTGAAGGGGATTTGACATGGAAAAACACAACAAGCCCAAAATATCTTGCCATGACGGGTATTGAGTTTCTTCTGCAAACATGGGGAAGGAGGGAACAAACCAAATCGTAACTCACAATAAGTACTTCAGACAAAGCCAAATGCAATTTTGGGGTGTGTGACTTTCTGATTCATTCTCACACTTGTTAATTCCAGCTTAAAAGATGGAAGGTTAAATGGATGTTTTGAGCTAGATCCTCAGGCAACACTAACATTTGCAGGTCCTCTGAGATGAAAATACCATACCCATTTATGCCTATTTCCAGTCTAGTTCTGTCAATTTATTTCAGCCTAGTTCAGCACAGAGACAAAGCAGATGTAGCAGATTTCCATGAGGAAGATATCTGCAAAGGTTTGTGAGCCTGGGATAGAATATGGGATTTCGAATTACATTCACTGGGGAGAAATTAGTGTGCTTTACCGCTCTGTCATCCAATTTTTCTGAAGCATTGTAATGTTATTAATATTCTAAATTTCTCGTGGAAAATAAAAAGTATTATATAATATAGCTTGGTGTTGCTCTGCTAATGAACAGTTCTTTGGCTTCATGGTCTACCTATCGCTCATGAACCAGGTTTGAGATCAGTCCTTCAAGAACTTCTGCCATATCCATTTCCACTGAATCTACATAGCAATTTAAAATTTCTGTGTGCCCAGGCAGGTTACTGCAAGGGAAGACCTAACAATGTAAGGAAAAATAATCCATCACATTCATATTTCAGGTGATATAACTAAGCCAGACTTTGACTTGGAAGCTATGTCTCTTGGGGGGAAATAAAGGCAAGCAGGTGTGAACAGTCCTACTCAAGACGAAGAGCCCCTTCACAAGACAGAGGTGAATGTTTACTTAGTGCTGCAAAATACCTATTTTTTTTTCTCCCTAGGATCTTGTCCTTGCTTTCTGAAATGCAAGTTTTCAGGCAGCAGAAATACCTGTCATTTCCACGCTGTGCATACAACACGGACAGACCATAGCCTTGGAGTTACTCAGCAGTTCTCTAGTCAATGCAGAAAAAGTAGTATGCAGGGTGTTGAGAACTAGAGCTAGCATAGACAAGTATCAACTTACTAAGAAATCCCCATACTCTTCAAAATAAGAGGAAGTAAGGAGGGAACTGAAACTCAGGAAGATGTTTCAGAATTGCAACATCTCCCAGGACTCCTCATGGAGTGGTACTTTCTGTCCTCATCCTCTCTCCCTCAGGCATAATCTAGCCTGAGGAGGGAAGTTCATAGAAAAAGAAGGAAACAAAAAAGCATCTGATTTGCTTCTCCGCTAGGGATAAAGAAAAAATAAAACATTCCAGCTGTGAGAGACTGGAATCAATAGGAAGACCAGACTTGAATTTCCTTGGAAAAAGTTTACAGCTGCTGCTGAGTAGGTTTCAAGCATCTCAAATGGTTACTCTAGAAGCTCAGTTGACCAAACTGAATTGCAGAAATAAAAAAAAAACTACAAAGGTGAGAAAGAACCAACCTTTATGGCATGCGCTAAAACCCCAGGCCTTCTATGGGAAAATGGCATAGTTATGACCCCACCACAAGGTGAATACAGCGTTGAGTCCTCTTAGATATGAGCTTTCCTCCCTGCACTGCCTGCCACTAGCCCACCTGAAGCTCAAAGATTACACTGATACTGTTAGATAAAACAGGCAAAAATCAGGTTTTTAGCCCCAAGGGTAATAGGCACAGTCTGTCTCATTTCCGTAAGTCTAAACTCCCTTCCTTCTAAAGTCAGGATGGCCTAATCTAAATTACCTATGGTAAACTACCTATCTCTGCCCTCCACCCCAACAAAAAAGAAACAGCAGAGCTCTATAGCTGTACGTACTGTATTGTTCCTCCTACCCAAGCAACAAGAGCTGGGATCTAACTCCTACATTATTGTTATTTAAAGCCTGTTTTGTAATTCCAACACATCGAAATCCAGAGCCTGATCAAAATCCACAACCTGTAAGCTCATCTCTCCATGCAGCCCACAGCCTTGTCTTCCAACACAGAGGATCATCCATTTAATACTGAAGTGAAATCCTTCCTTGTCCTTCCTTGGTGACCATTGCTTCATTCACTCTTTAGAAGGCCACTTTGTGGATATCTGATGGAATATTACCACTAAAGCCCACCATTGCAACTTTCTTAAGTATGGAGGGATGGAGTGCCACAGTTTAATGAGTTACCATCCATCAGCTCTGCTAAGTCATTTATCTTTTTGTACATCCAGATGTAGAGATTCAGCCATAAGTAATAAGTGTTTCCTTGTCAGTCAAAACGCCATCACAAACTGCTCGTCTTCATTAACAGCAGTGGGTCTTTGGTAATGAACCCCTTGTTCTCACAGACATGGATCAATATTATCCAAAATGCTTTAAGATTTTAAATAACCACTCTGAGAGTTATAGAGAAGCAGCAAATTTTCATAAAGATGCTGTTTTCTCAGACTCGGACCTTCTTTAGTTTTCACAGCTTAAGCAGAGGAATTAGGTCTAAATGAAAATGCTTTAACCAGCTCTTCAAAGTCTACTAAGTTGGGATTGCTTTTTCTATCCTTCATTGATCTAAAAAATCTAGAATACAAACATTTTTTTTTTTAAAAAAAAAAGGTGGAAAAGTCAGGTAATACAAACTTTTTTCCCCGGGACTTTGGATAAAAAAATCTGTTTCAATTTTGACCATTTTGACAATAATTACCTCTAACATTTGTAATATATTTTTATAATTTAATTAAATTAAAAACTCTAGATTTCAATCATGGAAACTGAAGTGTTTACAAAATAATGAATCTTTTTCCAAGGGGAGAAAAAAAAAGTCAAAACTCTTTGAACTTGACTGTTTCCCAAAATCAAGTCTTAGTTCTAAAGGAGTGAATTCTTAGGGTGATTTTCAAAAACAACAACAAAAAATTAATAGCTTCTATCACTATATTTCAGATTATTTTGATGACCAAATATGAACCTGTACATTATGGAAGCACAAAATAAACCCTATTTCATGTGTATTTCACTAATGTATTTTCATGAGATTTCTTCTGTCTTCTCTCATTTAAAAGTTCTCTGACAAGCATCTTCCCAATGCTTGTATCCCAGCTGAAGGTTAATTGTGATGTATACCATTTTGTTTTGCATGGAAAACAAAGGAAAAGTATTGAAGTTAGCTGCAACAATTGTCTCTTATTCTGTTTCTGAATACATGCATCTTATTTTAGAGTATCTAAAAATAAAAGGAGTAGATGTGTAAAACTACTGTATCGAAATAGAGTGGCAATAAATTAAAGTTCAGTCTAAGTATATTTCACATACTGGTGATGAATTGATGTCTATGAACATTCCAGAGACCCTCTCACTTTTTATTAAAAAAAAAAAAAAAAAAATTTGGATGGGTTTACAAGCTTCTTTGGTTTGGAGCTTGACGACCCTAATCATATTGCCTGTGAAGTCGAGAGGATTCTGTCTCTGGATTTCCACACTAAAAGTACAACACACTGAGAGAGGCCAAAAGATGTCATCTAAAGCACACAGCAGCTATCAATATTTTTTCCTCAGCTTCCCCAGATTTCAAAACTTTACAGTAAGAGTAGAACACAACAATAAAGGGAAAGGAAATCTGACTACAAAAGAAAAATTCAGTTTGAGATTGAAGATACCTCTAAATATTTAAATCTAGACATCTACATGAGTTGCAGGTGTCGAAGCTGCAACTGTAGTCATTAGAGATCTAGGCTCAGTTCATCTGTAGCTGCCTGGGTGTCCAGGAGTGTTCTGAAGACCAGATCAGCATGTTCCTCATCTTTGCCCTGCACACTTCTATGATCCTCATAGGAAGCTTGTGCCTCAAATTGAACTTCATCTAGTTTCAGATATGGGTTGTGCAGTCACGTACATCCAAGTTTTCAGAAATATGTCTAAAGTTTATCAGGTGCATCAGGGTGATGTACCTGTATTTTAAAATATTGATTCTTAAAAACGGCCCTGACTATGTAACTTAGGGTCTGACAAATCCCTTTTTATTCATTCTCTATTTTTCATTTTGCAAGACTTTACACTGTCACTTTTTGTCTCAATGTAATCATACCCTTCAAAAGTTATCTGCTCTTTAAAAGAAAAGGATGCTTTTATAGCTAGTCTGAACAGGTGCAGGCTCACGAAATCAGAGTCCAAGCTTTATTTTGACACCAATTTCCTGTCTCACCATGAGCAAATCGCAAAGGACTCAGCCTGGTTTCCTAAACATAGGTGTCTTGTGACATTTGAGAAGTCACAGGATGCCCCTGCTGGTCTCCACTTGTTCGGAAGAGCATGGTTCTCCTACATATCCTGTGTATTGTCTCCAACCCTGTGTGTATGCCTTGAATAGCCTAGGAAGCCTGGAATGTCATTAAACGTCTATGCTTAGCAAACTGATCCAAGCCTCCAAAACCTTCATTCCTTGGGTCAGCATCTGCAGCGTTGCCTTCTATTCAAACCTTTAGTCTTAAACCATAATTTCTGTCTTACTAGGCAGAGATTGATCTCCTGTGGGACTCCAGATGCTGTACTGTGTCCTAAATTCAACAGTTTTACCAAAGAAGAATGCTTTAAAAGTTACATATGTAAATGTCACTTCTACAGACAAAATTTGAGACCAGGCCTCTGAGGTACACACATGCATAATCCACCATATACAGCTGACATTTCCCTCATATTAACAGGATTAAATGTCAGTGATCTTGCATATACATATAAAATTCCATATTAATAATATATGTTATTATGATTATTTGAAATAACATTTTTCCCTTTTTTTCAGTTCTCAAAGATTAAAGACTTATATGCATGACTAAGGCATTTATGATGCAATATTTTATTTTGTTACAAATGAAAACAACATTTCAGCTCATTACATTGGCCAAAATACATTATTTCCACTTGTATTTTCAGGCTTTGTCGCTCTCCTAATTATCTAACAGACTTGTATAGGTATCGTTCCTGTCACCAAGACTTCATAAAACTATAGAATGACTCTCATGGAAAGAAAATAGTGAGTGCTAAAAACCTCTCCAGTTCCAAAATACTCCCCCTGCCAAAAGAACAATGTTGTAACCATGTAATTTAAATTAAAAAAAAAAAAAAAAAAAAAAAAAAACCA
>VZTL01013518.1:18594-47429 GCA_013400535.1 Scopus umbretta
AAAACAAAAAACCCAACAAAACAACAAACCAAAAAATACACCTTCAGCTTAGTTTAATTGGACCTGATTTGAGCTGGTGGTTGGACTAGATGACTTCCAGAGGTCACTTCCAACCTAAAGTATTCTGTATTCTGTGATTCTATTAGGTTTTCTTGTTTGCTTTTTTATTATTATTATTTGTTTTCTTTGGGGTCATTAGCTACAATAATAATCTAAGAGAAGAGCTGAAGCATCAGTTTCCTGATGCTTTCATCTCAAGACGGTATCCTTTTCTTGAAAAAATTATTTAAGCAAACAACTTACTGAACTCATATTTGGAATGGAGTAGAAGATTTTTTTTTTTTTTTTCCCGCCAACCTGTGTTATTCATAAGGGTCAGACTAGAGAATCCAAGGCCAGTCTTGACTAAAATATATGAATCCTTAAAGTTTTCTGGGAAGTCTAATGTTAGTATCATAGATTGTTTGGTTACATTTATGACATCTGTTAGCTGTTTCCCACATGTGATGTCATGACTTGTAGTTATATTTTGAGCTGCAGTTGGGAACACATGTCCACCTACACAGTGTGCTCAGTTTGAAATATAGTCAGGACTAAACCATAAGTAGATGATTAGTGAGCATGCAGCAGAATGCTTTTTTCAAATGTATTTGTGGTAAGATTCAGCCCTCGGCTCACAGCTACGTAAACGGAGGTGTCTGCATGTCAGTAGGTATCTAAGCTCTCATTATAAATCAGTGGAGATCAGTCAGTAAAGCCAGTACGATCCAAAGAGCTATTCAACTGACCAAATGTAGGAATGTGATTCACTGATTTAACCAGAGGCATCTACTGCCAACTGAGATGACCTAAGATATCCACAACATCTGCATTGGGCTGGCAGATATGAGACAGGATCTAAAGGAGACTATGTCTTTCTAAAGAGCTATATGGGGACAAACCAAGATGCTTTACAGCACATCAAATGGAACAAATTCATTACATCAGACAAAGGAACCAGTACCCGAGCTCACCTATAGACATCTACACAACAGACATGTACGTTTAGATATCTGTACTGAAAGCCCACCATCTGGGTATGAGTGGGTCATTTTTATTTTATTTTTGACAACCTATTGAAAAAAAATTTGCATCTGTAAGATTTATCTCTCCGAAACAGCATCTAGCAGCCAGGCAAATTGCAGCACCAGACACCTGTGTGCGCACAGCTAAATCCAGGAGTTACTGTTAAGTTTTTCCTGTCCCCATCCATCAGAAAACCCTTTCAGAAGGAATCCCCTTTGGGCAGGTCTGAACACTTATGAAAACCTCACCAGTTTTCCTAAATTTGCTTACAGGTAAAGTCCTCATAAAATCCCCTCTCCAGGTTAATGAACAGTGTTCATGTCACGCAAGGGATTCACCCACAGTCTTCACCAATAAATTGTAAGCTGGCTGTACTGTGCATCCAAACAACTCTCTTTCATTATCTCCAGGTTATTTCCTCTTCTTGCTGTGCACAGACTGACCACAGAGCAAAAAAGAAGTTTTTTTGTGCATAAGAAAATGTTTTTTTCTAGAGCTTCCAAGTATCAGCATTATTGATACTCTTCTTAAAGGTGACAGATGTCCAGACATCTTCAGCTAAAGGGTCCATTTCACCTCGTACCAAAATAAGTAACTAAAATTGGTCAAAGCAATTGCTGTCTGGAAGTGCCTATTTTTACCACTGGCTACAACACAAACTTTTGGTGACTAACTCATATTTACATGTCTATTTTTTGGATGAATACCATTAGATGAGATGAATCCCACCCACAGTGGCCCTTAATCAGAAGGACTGATCCATGAAGATATTGTATGACTTCAGCTGTAGCTAGTAAGGAAGGCCAGATTACAAGAACAGCCCACTCAGCTGCCAGGAAAGTTGGCAAAACCAGGAATGCAGTCTGCTGCTTAACTCACACTTTAGACTGTTTCCTAAATTAAGATTAAGAACAATGGTGATTCTAACCATTGAAATCAGGACAGTTTTCAAAATTTGAGTGGGGGGAAAAAAAATTGACATCATCTTTTCTAAAATACCACTGCAAGGAGTAAGAAGGAAATTCTTCAAACTTCATATGCCAAAACCACCTGAGAAACCAGTGACTGTGAGAGATAAATATAATCCATTTGAGATTTTTGCTTTTTCCCATCAGATAATGTAGGCCTGTAAAGCGGAAACACACAGAGGGAAAAACAGAGACCTCACGTAGAACTTCTGACACTTCCCCAAAGTGTTATCTCATAGAGATCTTATGAAATCAACACTCACTGAAACAAACATGAGCTTCAGAGTTAGCACTTCAGAGTCAGTACATAGGTGAGTGTCCAGCAGGATCAAGCCCCTGTCCCTGAAGTCCAGCAGACTGTGAAGGGGAAAGAATTGTAAATATACCGAAATCAGCCTCTTCCCTTCTCATTTGGGATTCACTGCGGCTCCTTTCCTGCCCCACAGTATAACTGATTCTCTCAGGACTCCACTGAATAAATGAGCAGTGATTATCTTTATGTCCTTTCCAGCCACTACGGTTCTCAAGATCTCAAACAAATCAGTTTTGGACCTAGGCTTACACTCAAATTCTCCAGAGGATGTGGTGCTTTCTACTGAACAAGCCTTTCACTTCTCTCTGAATTACCCTCATACGATGCTCTTGTATAGCCATAGAATCATAGAATCATACAATTGTTGAGGTTGGAAAAGACCTCTGAGATCTTCTAGTCCAACCCTCAACCCAACACCGCCATGCCTACTAAACCATATCTTGAAGTGTCACATCTACATGTTTTTTGAACACCTCCAGGGATGGGGACTCCACCACCTCCCCGGGCAGCCTGTGCCAATGCCTCACCACTCTTGCAGGAAAGACATTTTTCCTAATATCCAAGCTAAACCTGCCCTGGCGCAACTTGAGGTCATTACCCCTTGTCCTATCGCTGGTTACTTGGGCGAAGAGACCAACAGCCACCTCACTGCACCCTCCTGTCAGGGAGTTGTGGAGAGCGATCAGGTCTCCCCTCAGCCTCCTCTTCTCCAGGCTGAACAACCCCTGCTCTCTCAGCTGCTCCTCATAAGACTTGTTCTCCAGACCCTTCTCCAGCTTGTTGCCCTTCTCTGGACACGCTCCAGCACCTCAATGTCCTTCTTGGAGTGAGGGGCCCAACACTGAACACAGCATTCGAGGTGCGGCCTCACCAGTGCCCAGCACAGGGGCACGATCACTGCCCTGCTCCTGCTGGCCACACCATTCCTGATACAAGCCAGGCTGCTGTTGGCCTTCTTGGCCACCTGGGCACACTGCTGGCTCATGTTCAGCCGGCCGTCAGCCAGCACCCCCAGGGCCTTTTCTGCTGGGCAGCTTTCTAGCCACTAAAGTCCGTCATACAGGAATGACTGTTTGCTTCATAACATGAGCAATGCTGTAGAGAAAGCTGTAGTTAAACGGATACCAAATCCTGNGCTCTGCCAGGGGCACCAGGAGCCGGGAGGGGGCACAGCCAGGACAGCTGCCCCAACCTGCCCACAGGGTTATTCCATACCATACGGCGTCACGCTCCGTATGGAAACTGGGGGAGTTGGCCGGGGGGCAGCGATGGCTGCTGGGGGATGGGTTGGACATCAGTCAGCGGGTGGGGAGCAGTTGCATCGTGCATCACTTGTCTTGTGTATTCTTTTATCATTATTATTATTATTATTTATTTCTCTACTATCCCATTAAACTGCCTTTATCTCAATCCATGTGTTTTAGGGGTTTTTTTTTGGTTCTCTTCCCCATCCCACCGGGGCGGGGGGAGGGTGAGCGAACGGCTGTGTGGTGCTTAGTTGCTGATTGGGGTTAAACCACAACACCTCACCTAGTAGTATCAGAACCATTGATTTATCCCAACAAGTCCCCATCACTTCAGACTTGTTTTAATACAAAAGACAACAATCCCATAAAGGGGAGATGTAATTTTCCATTTCTCCATCATACCTGGAAATATCATCACCCAAGTTGAAATTCTTGAAGCCTTCCGCAGGGATGCAAAACCAGTCATATCAGAAAACACAGCTCTTCCTACATGAACTGCTTCTATTACCCGTCTTTTCCTTAACATGCTTTTAGACTGGAGCCTCTGAAGAACGCAACCTGTGCTGACCTTCTGCTATTACTCATCATGCTTTCGCAATTTCAGAGCAGCAAACACAAACACATCTTAAAACCAAGCTCCAGCTAAGTATCCAGAACAAAACTTGATCTTAAGAAAAGAGCCACATCTATAAATTCCAGCCTATCGTGCATATCTTTGAAGGCTGGAACATCTGGTTGCATCCTTGCCTATTTTTTTTTATATTTATGGAGACATAGAGTAGTTTACTTTTCCTTTGCATGGTGACCACAGTCAGCACGTTTTCTCTCTTTGAGAGAGAGATCGTGTCTGCATATGTTGCAGGCAGGAGAAGACCTTTGCCTGTTGCATCTGTGAGCCATCCCCTGAAGTTTTATGTCTCTAGCTATCTCATTTCAGTTTCTGTGCTGTTTTCTCAAAATTTCCTCAGAAAGAATGAGAGTTTAGTAGCACTGGTAGTTAATAATCTTTCAAATCAAGAGGTAAATGTCCAGTAGCTCTTAATCTGAAACTCAGTAAAGCATTGAAAAGATGGCTGTTTGCCAGCTTTAAAGCAGGACCTCAGCACTAAAGGACCTATACTTAAGGCCCGGGCTAATTGCTCTTGTGTTTATTATTTAAAGAAGCACAGTTTTTTTCTCCACGATCGTCTGAAAATGGTGGGAGTCTTTCCACTGATTTCAATGAGCTTTGGATCTCGCTGTAGAACAGGTGTGTATTCAGCTTAATCATAGTATTGCCAGTTAAACTTTTTATTTAATACATTTTACTAAAATTTGACATGTTCTGTCATCATGGACTTGCATTATTCTCTGGTTCTTCTTTGTGTCATTATTATTGGGATTTTATAACAATAATAATCCTGGATCTTTACTGATGTACATCTGAGCTCAAGTAGCTCATTTCCTTGTAATTTCCCCAGTTCTTTCATATACTTTTGATTCCTTCCTCTTCTGCCCAAACTGATGATTTTCTGTACTTCTCTTCCGTTTGCTTTCTGGCTCTTTACTCCCCTCATTTCTCTCTCTGGCAGTGACTTTATCTAAAATAGTTAATTATTCTTTCTCTCTCATTGATCATGTGGTAATTTTTATTGCAACATGGCTATAACTAAGGGTCAAGAAATGGACACATTATAATTAGGCTTTTTTTTTAGACTGCTAGCCTGGTGCAAAGGGCCACTTTTGCAAATGTGAATCAGATTCCAAGGGTGCATTTCTCCATGGTGGTGCTGTGGCAAAGCTGGGAATATTGTGAAATGGTCATAGCAAAACTTTTAGAAAAAATTCAAGTTTTCTTCTGAAAGTGGTGGTGGGAGAATGAATTAATATCTGGCCAAAAGAATTATCCCGTCCTTGCTTTACCAGCACTAGGACACTGTTTTTGACCAATCCCATGTTGTTCCAGTTTGCGTTGAGCCACCAACAAAAAAGGATTTGACTGCTGATGCTTGTCTGATGCCATCTGAACCAGCTTTCCGATACTGTCTTCTTGATTAATCATGTGCACCCATCCTCATTCTGAAGAGCATGCATGTCCCCAGCAAACACTAATACATATGCCCCTATCCGTAGCTATTTGCATCAGCTTTAATTCTGCTCAGCAATATCCTCTTTTTTTGGATGTGCCTGCATTAAACTGTAAGGACAAAAAATAGAGAAACCCAGGTATGTGTGTGCGGGGAAGCAGGAGAGAGCCTGAGCAAGGACAGGAGTGTATCCCTTAGAAAAGCTGAGAGGATTTTGGGAAAATGTCTTGTAGCTACTAGCAAAGACATGCTCTGACATCTAGTGATGCCTTTAGGTAGACAGAAAGGGCACTTTGCCCATTCTTCCAGAACAAGCAGGGTTGCCCCAGGGAGAATACCTGCCTCCATCAAACAGATTCGACTCCTGCCTGGCTCAACCTGCAAGATTCCCCATTTTTTTCTCATCGCTTGCTCCTGTGGAACAACCCCTGGGAACGAATTGCCACTACTCACAGGTCAGTTCTCCGCAGTCACTGTTCCTGGAATTGTTTCCCAGTAACTGCCTGTCTGTGTCATTTTACACTGATGCTATCATGCTGTAATTATCAGCAGCTGAGGGCAGAAGGGAGCAATGCAATTTCAACAGAGGTTTCCAACTACTTAGAAGCAAAAAAAAAAAAAAACCAAACCCAAAACCAAAAAAAACAACCCAGAAACAAAAAGAAAGAACTAAACTCAGAACTTTCCCAGACCTCCTAATAGGTAGGTCTTATTACCTACTATTAATGACTCAATTAATAATGGCACCATAACACACACAGAGTAAAAGCTTGACTGTCATCCTTATGGACAAAGAACAGGAAAAATGTTATTAACAGACAAAAAAGAGCAACGTTGCTTAAGGTCATACAAGACATTTGCAACAAGAGGGAGGATTGAATTTATAGTGGGAGACTGACCTCTTGGATTCATTTTTATTGCTTAAAGACATAGGAGTTTTCAGTTGGTTTTGGATTTGTCTTTGTTGTTTGTTTGTTTGTTTGTTTGTTTTTAATTTTGGATCCTTAAACATTTTCTGCTACAGATAAAGGCACTTGCTTATTGACCACAGGCTTGAGTTATCCTGCATAGACCCCTTCCGGGTAGTCAGTGGGCCATCAGGAATCTGCAAACCACACGTTGAAAAGCCCTGAAGCAGGATTTCCTCTCTGTTTCTCCTGATCCCTAGGGGCTACGGGGAATCCTTAGGGTATCATTCCAATGCAGTAATGCCTTTAAAAATAGCCATTGTAGGAAGCCTGAAAGTATTTGTGGAGGTAAGCCTGAGCTTTGGAAGCAGTGACAGGGTTTGGAGATCAGGCAGAGATGACCAAGGCGAGCACAGCAGGAAGTCTTAGCTAAGCAAGCACCAATTCACACCTGTCGCCTGCAGTCTATTCACAGGAGCTAATAATAAAAAGTTTATGTTTAAACAGAGCCCTTCATCCCTTATGATCCCAAAGCACTCAGCAAATTACACACCCAAAGGTCATATCAACTGGTGTTGAAATCCAGCCTGTCCTGGCCACAACAATAGGAAGGAGGAAAAATATGTCCAAGGACAACAGGGTAAATTCCCACTTATATGAAATATGTCTGGTGCTTTTCAAGGTCCATCCGGAGCAATCAGGAATTAGGACTGTAAAGCAGTCCAAAATACTGCAGCATATTACAGTATGCTGATACTCCTTTGGTTTAACCCTTAGAAGAATGAAAACAGAAAGAGGAGGGGGAAAAAAAAAAAAAAAGTTAAACAGAACTAATGATGTTACTTGAATTCAATGCTATGGTTCCAGAGAGTCTACACATTTTAAATCTGTTGCTTAGCTTGTTAAGCCATCCCCTCTAACATGCCCTTTATGTGGATTAGATGTGCTGTTTATTCATTGTTTCAAGGCAATGAAATGACTCATGCTGAGTCTGTTCCCAGGAAATCTTGCCAGGTGAGGGAGGGTGACATTTACTAGGGGAGCTATTAATTGGAATCTACTGTAATAATACAAACAAAACAGAAAACTCAAGTTCTTCTGCGTGGTCCGAGCCTTATCATTCCATCTCTGGGCAGCGCCGCATATCTGCAAGCGAGGCACAATGAATCTGTTCCACTGTGCAACCCCGAACAATCCTCTTTCACAGGTCTTGTACCTTAAATCAAGACAGTAAAAGGCCAAAGGAGTTCTGAAATCACATATTCAATGGCCCGGGAGGGGTAGGGAGAAGACGTAATCTCCCACATTCTCCCAGTATACGAAGCCAAGCACTTGTACCTTACAAAGTCAGCTACACACCTTTGCCGATTGGGAACAACTCTATCAGAAGCAAATGCACATCCGTGTAGCTCCAGCTGCTGCCAGCCAAGTGATCCATGCATCCTACTACTTCTGCTCTGCAGATGGGTTTCCTATGTCATCTGGCCTGAGATATATCCACATAGTGACATCAGGTGGTGGCAGCTGGAGATCCAGCTGATATGGTTCCAAGGTGGAGAGGTGCTCTTTGGTCTGCTGCCTGTCTTTCCTATTCTCAGTCGGTAAGAGTTCATTCCCCAAGATTAACATCTGAAAATAGTAAGAAAACCAAGTCAGTCACTAAATTATATGCCTGAATGGTCATTAAAATTAAAGCAGATCCAGTGAATAGTCTTTTGGAGGTCATTCATTTGCTTCAATATAGGTTTTCAGTGCTATACATCCATCCATGAGCTTTAGAGTATCTTGCTTGGTTCCTATTTATCATTTCAGAGAGGAGTGCATCTTCCACAAGTTCTGAGGTCATACCTGCCTGCCCAGAAAGATGTCTCAGCTTCCTTAAGATGTCTCAAATGCAGTAGAAACCTGTATTTGGGAACCTGCACCATACCTCAGGTGATTACTTCAAGGTGAGCAGAATCACCCTTGGGACTCTGGAAACAGGTTGCCCTGACACTTGAGCCTTGTGCTATTAACAGTGGTCATGGTTGTCCCACCTAGCCTACAGCTGCTCCTCCAAGAGACAAAGGGTTTCCCATAAATTGTGTTTCCTATCTGCTACCCACAGATGGATGTCTTGAATACACTAGGATATCTCATGTAACCTTAGGTGCTTACCTGTGGGCAGCTGAATTGAGTCTCCTGATGACAACATTGACTGCTTCTTCATTGACTGTGGTGGGAGGTTAGACACCAGTAATACATTTACACTCCCACATTTAGATGTCTAAATTTAAGTACATTATTTTCAAGCCAAATGCCATCCCTGTTTCACTTGAGAATTTGCAGTTCTAGTTATTCTTCCTGTCTTCTTTTTTCTGTGTTCACATATACTGATGGGCTCTGCCCAGATTCCAGGTTTAGTTCTCCACCAGGAACAGCTGCAACTTCATTATTATGTGGTACATGACTTTCTTGCTGACAAAATCGCAGTTCAGCAGAGCACCTCCATACTTAATAATAGGGACCATCATGGCTTGAGCTAATCTTTATAACTGTAGGCTACAATAGCTCCAAACCTGGAAGACTGGCATGGAAGAATCTGTAAACCAAATCATCTGTTGGTGTCAGGAGGAAGGCCCTGCCGGGTATATGGACTCCCATTATAGATTCCAAATCAGGACTTTGAGACTTGGTTTGGATGTATCCCAAAGATCGTACCTCACCTGTAAATGATGCTCTGGCCATTCCATCTGCCAGCTCAGGTGTAGGTAGATGTGAATAGTAGCTGCAGCACTTTCTGGTCAACTCCTGGCTATGGGAGCCAGCATGCTGGCAGGTAGCTACCCTGATATCCCTCCTAGAATTGAGTCTGCTAAGTCCCAAGCGTTGGATTCATTTCTCTAAATCATAACCATCTGAAAGTCCACCCTCTAGTTTAAGCCAGTTATTTATCATCCCATGTAAGAAACAAGAATACATAGATACTTGTATGTGTCAGGCCTTCCTATTATAAGGATAAGTCACAAGCCACATTTTAGATTTTTTTTTCTGTTTTGCTATAGATAGAAGTTAGAAAAATAACTAGGAATATATAACTAACTTATAGTCATCTGAAGTTTGCTGTTCCTAATGGAGATGAGCAAGAAAAATATTTCTGCTCTCTGGTGGAAAAAAAATTAGCAGATGAAGATGTCTGCTAATGTCAAAATATCAAGCCTAATGATTTTTCTGCTCAGGAATTTGCAAAACACATGTATTTTGTATCCTGAATGAAAGTTCATTATACAAAGGAAAAAACTCGGTTTAGGTGAAAATAGTGTATGAATCTTTTTACAGATTTTCAGGCCAAGAAGTAGTTATTAATGTGTATAATCTTATGCCTTGCATAATAGAATCTTTGGGATTTCACTCATTACCTTGTTTTAAGCCTAATAACTTATTTGAATCTTATATTCTCAGCAACAAGTTTATTCTTCGTTCAGGAGCACAAAGAGAAGGAAAACATACACTTTTTGTAACAGCTTGTTCCAGCAGTTAATCCCTCTCCCTGTGTGTCTGTGCATAATTTCTAACTTCTTCCAAGAAATAGAAATAACTACAGGTTCTTCAGCTAGAAAATTACAAAGCTTCATTAGTAATTTCTAAGCACATGATGTTTCATGCAAATCCATTTCCAGGTTCAACTGATTATTAGTAATACTTGCAAATCCACCCAGTGAAGGCCCAGAACTACAAGCTATCAAAATTGTGGCCCTTTCACCAGCTCCATTTAAAAGTTTCTGTGGAAGCTAACGCTGAAGATCAAATGGAGAACGATAACTAAAAACTGAGTGTACCAGAAGAAGTCTTTACAATGCAGAAAGGTCTTATCAATTTTACATATTTGGGTTGTCATAGATGCCAACAAAATGCACAATTAGAAGCAAAGGGAATGTGCAGCATAGCTAAAAATAAATGTGGTTGTACATAATTATACAGAGCATGATGGAGGGGGAGACACACAAATCAAAGCAGGGAGGGAGCTCCCAGGGCTTTGCAGAAGACTTAAACCAATACTATTTGCCACTGTAGGAAAAAAAAAGAGAAGAAGAAGAAAAAAAAA
Source organism: Scopus umbretta (assembly GCA_013400535.1). Lineage (NCBI taxonomy): Eukaryota > Metazoa > Chordata > Aves > Pelecaniformes > Scopidae > Scopus > Scopus umbretta. Next base: position 29,246 of record VZTL01013518.1, read on the forward strand.
AAAGTCCCCTTCTGCCATCTGGTAGCAAATTACAAAGCATACCAATGCTAAAAGCCAACTTCCATCTCCAACTCCACTTCACTTCGCAGCCAAAACCACAGGGGAAAAAATAAAATCCTGCTCCCAAAGCTAAAGACTTCTTTTACTGATTCATCAGATCTTTGGGAGTTATCTCTGTCCTATCTACTTTAACAGAGGTGTGCTCCTGCTCCATCCTTTTGCCCTCACCTTGTTCCTGAGCTGTGAATGCACCTTAGGAGAGACAGACAAGTGAAAGTGAGCGAATCCATCCCAGACAGAACTGGGCAGAGAATAACAAGCTTTCCGGAATGAAAGTGAGACAGCTTCTGTGGTCAGCAAAACCTCTACCGTCTAATGTGACTGCTCTGAATCAATCACAGTCCAGCAAGATGAAAAAAAGAAGGCAGTTCTTTCAGCACAAGGCAAGTTGAGACATCAGTCTGGTCTCAACCGTGCACCGCCCAGAGATGAAGCCTTCACCTTTCCTCTGCTCTCCAGAGAAGACATCTGTCAGTGGATTGTTTGATCCATAAAGGGGTAACGTTCCTTTCAAGCAGTGGTTCCCAAGGTGCCAGAGGTAGTTGCCAAACCTTCATAAAGGACTAGCCCAGGGACTGTGGAGTGCATGTGTCTGTTCTGGAAGGCATGTGGCTCTTTTGCAGTCACATGGCTGGAGAAAAGGGGATGAATGAGATCTGCTGACTTTCACAGGAGGCCAGGGAGAACTCACCCCCTGGAAGCTGGAGAAATCGTGGGTGTGATTCACCTCAGCAAATGTAGAGGTCTACACTGGAGCTGATCACCCACAGCTCTCTTTACAATGGAGAGAAACAGGCATTTAGGGTGGAATTCAGTTGTGCAAACACAATTGTCTACTGTGCTTTGGATACCTCCCTGCCTCAGCGTCATGGTTTAACCCCAGNCAGCCATAGGTATCTGCTCTAGAAATGGACCAGATCTCCTGTGTGTCCTGTGTCCTATCTGCTAGCCCTGTGCAGATGTTTTAAAGCCCCAGGTGGTCTCCAATGGTACTAGATGCCAGTGTTTATGCAGGTGAATCATGCCTTTAGAGAGCAGTTCATCTTCCTCCCTCAAAGGTATCGAGGGGCTAGTTCAGCTGTCTAAGCATAAGCGTCTAACGGAATTTGAGATGTCTGAAATAATATTACTTTACCTCCAGCTGCAGCTCCAGCAAGATACAAGTCTCTTGCAGTTGTTATGTCACATCTGGCAGACCTGTGCAGAAGTATCAGATGCCCTCAAGTATCTCAATTGGCTCAAGATGCCTGTAAGCATGCAGCTAAATCAAGCTCTTAAAATCGTTCTTTACAAATGTATGATCTTCCATGAGCTCAAAGCCTTGGGTAACAGCTTGAGATGTGGGGGTCTAAAATGAACATGTCTACTGTTAAATGAGATATGACTCAGCCATTTTGTCCAAGGAAAGAGGACTTATCTGGTGCGACTTTAGCGGTAGCGTTCACAGGCTGAGTCTCCTAAATTTAAGTTCAACATGTAGGCATCTCCTTATGCACTGTCAGCTACAGTCAGTGGAACTCTAGTTGCCCAAACTTTGGTGTCCGGTCCAGAGCAAACTCAACCCCAAGACACCCACATGAGGCTAAATTCGACACAGGAGCTGTGGGAGACCTGCCTTTTTTTTTTTTTTTTGAGTGACAACGGGAGGTTTATTTGGGTACCCGACGGTGCCTAAATATATCCATGTTTAGGTAACTGCCTTGGGCTCCTAACACTGCCCAATGTCTGTTACAGGGTGATGAGAGCAGCAGTACCTGTAATGCCTCACTTGAAGAAAGGTCTGAAGGCTCCTGCCACCAGATAGTCACAGATACCTCAGAACTGACATATTTCAGAGAGCAATTCTGGGATGGCATATACAGCCCCAAGAAATGGTTCATTCTTCCCCTTCACCAGAAAGGGCTGAAGGAGTTCAGATGGCCACTAGTGTAGCAGACGTCAGATGGATCCCACGTGGCTATCTGGTCCGGGACATGAATGTGGGGGCCTTGAAAAAGCTTCTTGCTGTGAGGCTGTGGAAGTGGCAATCTTGAGATCCAGCTTGTTGAGGTCACGTCAGCCTGTCCGTTCCCTCAAAGCCATGAATGAAGTGACCAGAGCTTGTCATTTGGGTAACTAACAAAAGGAATTGGCTCCTCCACACCTGAAATGTAAGCTGAAACAAATCCATTGTGCAACAGCATGTAACTAACATTACAGGTGATGTGCCAAAACAAATAAAGACAGAGTTTATGAGTATTTTTTTTCCCTACTCCTTAATGCTGTTGAAAGCAAGCCAGAGATGTATTCCACTTGCCATTTAGCAGGGGAATTTGTAGAATTTCATTTTTATTTCCAAACTGGGAAGTGCTTCAAGCTAGGGAACACCAGTTTAGGCTCTCATGAGCTACATCAGGCCTCTAAATAAAATGCCTTATTTAATTTTCTTCATTTTGCTTTGCCATATTCCCCTAGTCATAAGGAGGAGTTTATTTCCATAGGCCCTGTAGAAATACTGAGATCTTTCTCTGCTCTCCCTTCCAAGCTCCCAGTCCAACAAATCTTTTAAGGGTCCCTTGTCTGATATGAATGTAGATGACAGAGGGTGAATGCTGTTCCTACCATCAGATCACTTAACGATCAAGAGAAAAAGGTCCAATGAACCTTCCACATACAGAGTCAGGTAGTGATTTGGCTTTATGCCTCCACAGAATAGTTTTTCTAGAATATTGCTTTCCTATAGACTCAGGCAGAAAACTAAAATCATAGAGTTGCCAGGACTGCATCCTATATGCCACTAGTTTTCTTTGGAGGCTTCCCAGCCTCAAAGAAAAAAATTACTGACTTTATGAGAACTGATGAAACTCCAGCCGACTGTAGGAAGTTACAACAGTAGCCTTCTATCAACACGGCTTGCTTTTTTTAGGGAGTGCACTAATGAGCAGGTGTCTTTAGAAGGCCGCTGAGGCTGTGCGGTTAAGCATCGCTTACCCTCTTGGTTTTAGCCAAAACACATCCTCATTTTGTGGAGACGCAACAGCAGCTCTTCCACTCTGTGCCATGGGTAAGTACTGGTGCCAGTAACATGAGCCGAGGAGTTGGCATCCCGCTCCCACATCACAGGGATTCATTTGGCTGCTGCCAAGCGAGAAAGTGGTGTGTACCCACACAGACCTGAAAGACTTGAATTAGTAGCTTGCTGCCATGCACCAAAGTAGAAAACATACTGACGTTATAAAGGAAGGAGTCTCTGCATTGCTAATGTCCTTTTCACTAAGGCTAAGCAGAAAGCCAAAGAAGCTCTGGCTTTTTTCTTTCAGACTTTGATAGAAGGGGCTGGTTTGGGGAAAGAGAAGGTCTATCAGCAGTGACAGAGAGACTGAGGGGAGTAAAATGTGTTCAAGCAGCTCTTTTCTTCCCAGAGGAAATAAGGGATTTTAGATGTGCTCTTGGTTGTATTTAAACTCTGCCATTGTCTGCCTCTAGTTTAGGATCTTAAACTAGACAGATGGGTAGTCTTATTAGCACAGAAAGTCCTGTGCACAGCGAGGAGCTCTGTGTGTGCACATGTTTGTGTGTTAGGAAGGAGGGAAGGTGATTAGGACAGAGGGGAAGGGAAGAAGGAGAAGGGAGGAGGCAGAATCGGCATGGCCCATGGAAAGCCTAAAGCATCACCTGCCCACACTACAGCATTCCTTCCTGAAATGCTAGCCAAGAAGCCCAGGGGGGTAGGATAATTGAAAAGCAATAGTGGGACGGTCTTTAGATGAGTTTTTAATCTTTCCACAAAAGCTAATAAAATCTGAATGGCCCTCCTGAGGCCACATTTTATTGCCACAAATTCCCATTACATCCCTGGGAGAAGTAGCTCACACATTAAAGTTCCTTGTGAGTCCCTGTAAAAACAAATTCCTTCAGCCACCTCCTCACAGCTGCCAGAAACACCCATTGACCCAGCAATTCCCCACCTTCTCGTCTCCATGCCAGAGCACAGTAGCCACACTCAGCAAGAGCGCCACACGGCTCCACCAAAATAGAAGAGTGGTATTTGTGGCCTCCTTCCTGCAACCGTTATGGTTAATAAAGATATATGACATGTTATTTCTTAGGTGAATGTCTGTGTTGTGAAGCCTGTAGAGTTCTTCTGACACAAATCTTCATAGAATGATCTGCTTTTCCTATGACGGTAAGAATGATACGACAGCATCCTCCCTGCTCCTCTTTCCTTCAGTATAAAGAAATTGCTGGTATCTGAACTGTTGTAACTCAGTTTTATGCTTCTTCCCCTCCTTCAATTTTTTAATGACTGGAAATTGTGATTGAACTAAGGTGACCTGTAATTAAGGTGGACAACTAGCTTTGTGCATTGTCGTGGGCCACAGGCATTATTTAAGATGCTCTTCATTTTCCCCCCACTTCATATAGGTGGGAATATAATTAAATAGTCATAATGGAAGTGACTTTCACCAGCAGAAGTTTTTGACACCTGGAAGTAGTGATAGAAATTTAAGTAGTTGTTGTCATTAGTAAGTAAGACCGTATTGTTGTTATTGTTATGGCTATGGTCATAATAAGTGAGCTCATTCATTTCTATTAATGAGAATAATATTGACCTACCTGAGTGTGCGGGGATTAAAAGCCCGATGTGATATTTCTGGGAAAATTCAGAACTAGACATTGGTTGTCATCAGGGCTGAGTATTTGTCATGGTTTAAGCCCTGCTGGCAACTAAGCACCACATAGCTGCTCACTCACTCCCCCTTCCCACTGTGGGATGGCGGAGAGAATTGGAAGAGTAAATGTGAGAAAAATCATGGGATGAGATAAAGCCAGTTTCATAATAGAAAATAAAATAAAATAACGCAATAACAATAGCAATAACAACAATAATAATAATAATAATCATAGTAATAGTAATAATAATGATGATAAATTGTAAAGAACAGGAAAACCATAGCAAAGACAGAGAAAAATAGAACCCAAGACAGACAAGTGACACAAATGAAAGCAATTGCTCACCACTAACCAACTGATGCTCAGCCAACCTCAACCCTGGTTTTATTGCTGAGCATGATGCCGTATTGTATGGGATATCCCTTGGGTCAGTTGGGGTCAGCTGTCCCAGCCGTGTCCCCTCCCAAATCCTTGTGCCGCCAGCCTGCTCGCTGGCGGGGTGGGCTGAGGATCAGACAAGGCCTTGACTCTGCGTAAGCACTGCTCAGCAATAACAAAAGCATCCCTGTGTTATCAACACTGTTTTCAGCACAAATCCAAACTGTAGCCCCATACTAGCTGCTGTCAAGAAAATTACCTCTATCCCAGCCAAAACCAGCACAGTATTTAACAGAACAGCTAATTTATTCATGTGTTGCTCTATTCTAAATATATTGCAGGTATTTTGTATTTATATTATTCACTGTTTGCTATTAATTCCTTATATTGTTATCTGTTTAATAAAGGAAAGGCAGGAAAATAGAACCAGTTATGCATAAATTCAGCTGGAGCACCAGCCCACTTTTTAGGTTTAAAAATTAGTGGATGAGTGTGGTAAGATCTGAATTGCCAAGGCACTATCTTTATCTGCAACTGTGCAAAAGCATCGTCTTGTTATCAATCCAAAAAGGTCATCTGTGTAACCTTCCTTTTCTTCAATTACCTCCCAAGGCATGGGAATGCTGTAAATGAATTGCACTTCCCAGGCATTCTGTTGCTGAGATACCAGGGCCAGAAATCCAGCCTACCTCTATTTAGCTCAGCATGTAAAAAGAAAGTCATAGCATTTCACCAAAATGGGTAGGTTATTGAAAGTTAAAAAGGAAAAAAATAAAAACAAAAGGAGAGTTAATGTTGTGACCATAATCTTTGTCCAGTTTACGGCTCTTTTTTTATCAGCATTACCAATCCTATGGTCTTTTGAGGTCAGTTCATCAATGATTGCACCATTAGTGCTGATCTTTGCCTCCCTTCATCATTTGCTCTTTACACAGCGCCTATAGCAGCAAGTGTTTCTGGTAGGCTTTGACCTGAAAGATCTGTCAAAACCACTGTTTTAAGGTTTGGGAGAAGCACACCTATGGGATGATTTATCATATCTAAGGTACGTTTATATAGGCAAGATTGACTGTACTCCGAAGGGACACATCTCTTGATTACAAGGGAACTAAACACCACCAGCTAACTGAGCACATCATGGGGGAGCGCAGTCAATCTTAGACAACTATTTTGGAGCTAAAATACAGAATTGTACTTCTGGCTGAAACCTGTGTCTTTCTGCAGCAGTATCTGGAAACCTGACATGACACCTTTGGCATTTGCAATGGCACTAGTCAGCTATGTTTGGGCTACTGAATCAAGACCATGATTTTCTCGGAGCTCAAATGTAAACTAGGGCTGGACTCAGGTGGGTAGTCATAGATCTCTAGCTCCAGTTGAAAAGCCTGAGTATGTTTGAGACATCCATATGGCTAACATGACAAAGGACGTTTGGGAGAACTGCACCAGTCGGAGCAGCAGCTGAAGGCTGGTTGAAATCCCCCCAGGGCATCTACATGCAAATCCCAACATTTAGCTTTCTTTACCTGTGAGGTGAACTTTGGGGTTTAGACGAAGCTAATCCTACCCCATGCAAAGCATAAAAAATCAAATCCTTTTAACCATTCTTGATCAAGTGAGACTCAGGATCTATTCTTAGCCTGGCCTTTGTGCAAAATGGTATGTTCTTATTCAGGTTTAAAAAACTTCAGTTGGCCATGCTGCTAATCTATATGCTCTATGAGTGGAACAAATTTGATTCAAAGAACCTTTCAATTTTCAAAGGTCATCTTTAATCTAGACTTGATAAATACGTGTTTTAGAGTAGGCACATTCCTAATATTATAAGGGGAGGAAAGAGAAAATAGGATATGAAAGCATAATGGCCCAATACAGCTTGCGAAAACAAGTGGAGGGAGGCCAATTCCATTTGCATAGGAATGTCAGGCTAAGGTCCAAGGACAGAAGGGCAGTGACAAGACCATCATTTGGACAAGTGAAGATATGATACATGGTACATGGACAACATACTGCTGGGGTATAAGAAGATCAGTTTCCTAGCATAGGCACGTGCATGTAGGCAAAAGACTTTAAAAGCTGCTAGTTTTGAACAAGGAAGAGCAGAAAGAAGGGAGGAATCGTGTAAGGGTTAAGTAATAGTGGGGGCTTTTGAGATTATAAAATGATTTTTCAGACTTCTTGCATCAGAAAATTTGTTATTAAAAAAATGGACAGGGATTGGTGAAATCAAGTTCTCTTACACAGGAAAAATCAATACAAAGTCTAACACGCACATGAATTCTAGCTGCTTGATCACAGTATGATCTTTTTGTGCGCTTCTGATAAATTCAGTGTAACACAGCTTAAAATGGTCATTTTTGAGATAACTTCTGTTATCTTTCTTTTTCAGATCAAAAATATAAATTCCACACACAGTCTCTTTGAAATAGCTTTTCAGTATTAATTTTTTCAAGAGAAGCATGAGGACTATTTTCTTATTACACATTGTGTCAATCTATACTTAAGCAGTGTTGAAAACGGGCTGATGCTAAATCCTAGAAAACCGGGAAGACTGCTATTGCTACTGCAGCATGTTTAGCAATGGAGAAGGCAGTAACATAAGTAGCCTGTGGGGAACCAGTGTGATACCAGCTCCAGAAAAAGAAAGGAACAACTGATAAAACTCAGTCAAAAGAAGCTGAGGGTAAGAATGTGCCTGATATCGGTGAATATCATTGTACGGATGCAACCTCTGATCATCAAAAATCAGTTTCATTCATTCAGGAAATTTCAGATTTGATGAAAGAGACCTTTGACTTAGTGCTTCATAGACTGTTTATTATTTAAGAAATGGTTTCTCAGTAGGAAGAAAAGTGCAAGTGTTTTCCCTCTGGGATCGATACCTTTCCTTTCCAGTGACCAGATTTTTTTTTTTTTTAAAGTCCAGGGAAAAATAAACAGGAGGGAAACATGATACCACTTCTCTAATCTGGAGACAGTAGCATATAAAGAAAACAAACCAACCTCCCTGCCCTTTAAGGACAGGGTAAGAGACCTTAGTTTTAAACTTCAGTCAGGGAAAGTCAATTTAGAAATTGGGGGGTGGGGGTTGGATTTTCCTAATGGAATTTTTTAATCATAAAAATAATGAAACATTGGAACAGATAGTCAGGAAAAGGTCTGTGGATATTTATTGATTACCAGTGCTAACTTAACTGGTCCCTTCTCAGGAGACAAAGTAAATGGCTTCTTAAGATTCCCTTGAGCCCCATTTTCTAGGATATTTTTGTTTGCATTTTAACCCACAAGATTATCAGAAGAGTAAACTGTATAAAGTACATAACTTGCTGGAGGACACATTTCAAAAAGCAGCTGTCAAAGAGGAGCCACCACCAAATAAAGATCTTTGCAGCTGAAATTCCTGAGAGACTTTCACAAGCTCATGAGCTTGGAGGGCTTTCAGAAGGGATTTGAAAAGAAACTGAAGAGAAACCTACCACTTAATTTAGGAGGATGACATAGTTAACGGCAGAATGTATAACAATAGGCAGGAGGAGGCAGTTACTAAACAGAGTAGATATGTCTATCTAGCCCTGGGGTACCTGTCCCCAGAGCAGTCAGAAGCAGGCAGAGCTCTCTCTCCTGCCCATCACCTGCCCACACTTTGGGCTGTCTTCAATACGCCTGGTCTGCACGGGATTTGGGGCGTGCAGGACACCACACTTGCAGGCTCACAGAGAAGAAAGTAGGCGAGTTTGGACTTGAGGGGCCTGAAACCTGTAGCTGAGGCAGCTGGGAAGCATCGCTACCGTGGGATGGCAGCTTGGTATGACCTGATGTGTGCACAGTCCCGCTTCTCGATGCGAAGGCAGAGTGTGTCCTTTCCTCTTTGCATCTGGCAGCCCTGAGGTTCAGCCCTGCAAACCAAAGGCCACCCTTCCAGGTGATTTTTGCCAGGGTTTGTTTTTATATATGATTTCACATCTCAGGCAAAGCAACTTTCTTGCCCCTGTCCTGCTGTAACCACAGACAGCATTACCTCAGGACATCTGCTTATAAATTTCAATGCAGAGGACAAACATAAATACCTCAGATGACTTCATATCCTATAAAACTAGGGAGATCCATAGAATAACAGGAGGTGAAGGGAAAAAAAAAAGTGTGTAATAATAAGAAAAAAACTGCAAAGGGCAGTCTTCAAGAGGATGCTGGGGCATAATATGAGGTAGCTGACAACTGCAGAGCTGGGCCTGATGAGAGCATGAAGAAGGCAGCAGGAAAATGGGAGCAGGAACAGTCACAGTCTGATAAGCATGGGAAGTGGTTCGAGGACAGCAAATGGTGTGATGGAGAAGGACACGGCATGATGTGAACGTGGCTCACATCTCCGGCGGTGCGTGTTGACCTGTTCAGACTTTTCCCTGCACACGGGATCATTCAGTGGATCTCACCGCAGAGCTGAGCCAGGCTGATGCTTGTTAACCCTACGCCACACATCCATACCCTCCCACACAGCCTGGGCAGAGAGGGGGCCCCCAAACACCAGCAGTGCAAATCCTCTGAAAGATGGCCAGTCAGGGCATAAGTTAGTCACTCTATGGTCCCTGTACACACAGTGGAGAGAAATAAGCACTTCCAAAGTGTGCTTCATATCTCCTGAGAGGTGTCAAAATAAGTCGGGGGTCCTTCTGTCAATCAAAGCCTGTCCAGTTCTTAATGGAGATGAGTTTGATCAGACCGTTGGCTTGAGTGTCTTGATTAAGTGAGATGAATCTAGGCTCATGCATTTGTGATAGGAAGATGTTTTTCTACATTTATTTGTAAAAAAAAAAAAAAAAATCAAAGAAACAAATCTGTACTTGTATATGCTATCTGCTGCATGTATTGGCCACGCTTTGAGATGCTTCAGCATAGACTACTTGCATATTGGCAGGCATGTGGCTGTTGCTAATATAGGCACAGCCCTGAGTTAAATAAAGACATGCGGCTTATCTCAGGCTCTGACTGCAAGCCGGGGAATTTTGTGTCTTTCTAAAAAGGCTGGATAGTCCCACACCTTTTCTTGTTTTTCCCGTTCCCACAAAACTGTGAGATGTGTTTATCATGAGGCACTCCCAGGGGATTAGGGCAACTCCAGAACGTGTCATGTCTTTTTGAAACTGGAGCAGGCAAAGATAGATGGGGAAATCTCCTCGAGGTCATCCAGACCTTGCTTTTTCCCCATGCTTGTACCAGAGGGTACAGTAGTGGGAAAGTATTTCAGCTAGCTCTGAATAGTCTCATGTTTATCCACTTATAAAACTTTTGGGACCTCAGGTATCTGATTTGCTGCCACCTTAGCTTTGATGTTTCTGTCCACTGCTGTGTTATGCTGCAAAGATGTACCTTCTATGGGTAAATGATCCCCTAGCACACAGCAATACCTGCAGGCATTTCAGATGCAAAGAAAGACTTGAACTTCTAGAGAGTGAGAGACTGTGCTCAAATGGGAGTATCGTAGAAATGAATATTTAAATTACATTGATAATATGCAAGAAGGGGTAGAGAAAGAAAAGCATCTCAGGTGACTCCAGCACTGAAGAACCTGATTCATCAAGACCATCAACATTAGTCATGTGAAACGTAGACCATACTGTGAAGAAGATTGTCCACAGCATATTAATATTTTTGGACTGATGAAATAATGGGAAGAAAGGCTGAAAGGGATCTCTAGGGATCATCTGGTCCATCCTTTTGACCCAAGGCAGTTGTGCAGAGTGGATTATATATATGGCCCTACTGACCTCACCGATCACTTCCAGTGAGAACCAGGACAAGGAACAGAGATTTAAAATTATTTGATGTGTGCATGCTCCAGCTAAGCAGTGGGTACAGCGTCACTACACCCAAGTTGCCACAAATCTTGATGCAGGATCCCAGAAATTATGACATTGGCTTATAATTAGCATAGCAATATCATTTGGATATATTTTATTTTCCTTCTGATTTGTAATATTTTACAAGGAGTATTTTCAAGCCTTTCACACAACAAATGAATCCTGAACATATTTTAAAAAAAAAATCACATGATTCTAGGAACTGAAACTTAATGAAAAATATCAAATACAATTTGTATTTTCACAAATTTACAAGAATTAATAGAAGATCAAGCTTGGAAAATACAGTATACACACATTCTAGATAGGCACAGCAAAAGAAATACTGTTTGAAGCAGAACTAGGTGTGGGGAGATGAAAAATGACAGAAGGAAAAATAAGGCTGATGATTAGGATATATTTCCTGAAAATCACAACTACCAGATGACTGAAAGTTTCCCAAGGGAAAGGGTGGGAAATCTCTTCCCTTTGGCTTTTAATATTGGATAAAGCCCTGAGGGACAATATCACAGAATCCACTATCATGAATGCCAGCTCAGGTTATCACTTCTTGCCTGGAAATAATTTGCCCAAATGACATGCTGTATGGTGAATTTTGCCCTTTAAGCGATGGCTTTCCCAGCATGCATAAGAGCATTTAAGCAGCACCAGCCACCTAATCCTCTAAAGACATTTTTCCAAACGTTCAGCTGTTAAAATCCATCCAGTAAAATTCCTGCTGGAAGAAATAAAAGTTCAGGTCAAACAAATAATTTTCTGGCGCATAGTGTTTTGACACTCTGCTCTGTAAACAGTTTTAGAGTATCACTTTAAAATGTTTTAATAACAATGATAATAATAGTAATAGCCCCTTTACTAAGTCACTTTTCAATTCTATTAGAGAAATTTAATTAGAAGCTGCCAGGTTACTAAAGACACCAAACCTGATATAAAGGTTTAGCCTCTTAGAGACTGCAGTTTGCATTATGCTTTTTATTAATATTATCTGTTCCCAAAACCCTGCTTCCCCTTCTCTGGGAAATGCCATGCTTTTCAAAAGGTCAGATGGAGAGAATGAATGGCTTTTTATTAAATGCAAACCTTATGCATTTTCACTTCTGCCACATAATGGTTTGCCAGTCATTATGAAGTGGAATTAAATATTTTACAAGGGAGAAGAAGGTAATACTTTTCGGATGGCAAACAACGAATGTGTCCTGCACCAGATACATGGGCAGTGAGTGCTCTTAAAAAGCTCTGTTGATTTTAACTGAAGTTGCTGGCACTAGTGTTTTGGGGTTTTTTTTCCAAGTTGCTTTTTTATATTATTATGTGAAACACAGTAGCTTGTGGGAAACCCATCAAGGCCTATCTTTGGTGTTACAAATATGCATAATTAGAAATGTTCCCTGTCTCTAACACTTTACAGAGGGAGTAGTCTCTTCTTTGAGATGTCTAGACATTAAGTGTCTTGCTTTATATAATCTTTTGTGCTTCCTTTAGTAGTTTGTGGAGGAGTAGGCAGCTTTGGAAGGCATTTCATTCGTATTTAAGCCTATGACCATCTACATATGTTTTTGGGGCTGCTGAAAGGTCACTTTGGTCCAGATCTACCAAGGATTCTTCACAAAAGAGGTGTAAGAAGTCCATAGAATAAGATCTGGAACTAAGACTACTTTTGAGGGGGACCTGAAAAGATTGTGCTGGTGAGTTATGCTTTCCGTTCAACTGCTTCTCCATCCTGACCCATCTTTAAATGTCAGTTTGACCTGACCCTCCAGGCTAAAACCAGAAGCACTGACTCGGCTTTTCACTATCTGCTACAGCCTGTATTTTGGTGGTTAGGGCACTTTAGGCTAAGTGAACTAAGAGAACCAGAGCACTGGTTCAAGCTCATACAATGTCGTCCATACTGTAATTCCCAACAGGCAGGATAACCCACCACCTCCAGGGAGGAGAGACTTCAGCTGCATAAATACAGATCATTTTGCGCTTCTCACCCCATGGTCTATAGAACAGGACCTGGTGTGCTTTAGTTAAACACAGCCAAGTGGATGATGGTTCTTTTTGGGCAAAGGAAGGATTGGGTCCATGTTACTCCTGAAGTGCAATATCTCTGTTTGAATACTTTTCTCCAGATGAGTCCTTATAAAGGTTGGCTCCTGGCTGCCAGTGACAGAGCAGATCAAGATGTTGTAAAACCTTGTGATAGTGCATCATAACTGGCAAATATTGGTCTACTCAGATCTGTCTCTGAAGAACTATCTAATCTCTGATTCAACATCTCTATCTATGTAGTTAATTAACCCTGCCTAATAATTATCCATCTAACTTTAGCAATCAGAAAATTTTCCAGTTTAAACCTATCAGCTAGATTGGCTCAATGGAAAAAAGACCAGAATTTCCAGAATTTTCTGCCATCAAAAAATAGGTGGGATGTGTCATCAACTGGAAGTATCCACCCCATGTCCAGAGAGTCCAAGCTGATGGCTAAACCAGACACCCAATTTTCAGATGCCTAAAGTTAGATGCAATGAAAATCTCCTGAACAGAGCAGAACGCCATTTGTCGTTGAATTGCATCCAAGCTTTCCCCCAGGATTTCTGCAGATTTCAAGATTCTATTGAATTTTATCCTGTCCTCTGACTCACAACTCCTGTCAACACATGGCGGGTTTTGGAGGCTTTGAATTCTGAATTTCGTTCTTCAGCACAATCAGTACATCCAACTTGCTAGAGGGAGGACATGTTAATTCCCAAAATTTCCAAATTCTATGGATGTACAAAAGAGAAAAGTCTCCTGTAACTGTTGTTCCCAGAAGATTTTGTGCTTTAGTTTAGGCTGTAAGTATTCTGTTACTCAGTTTTAAATACTGATTGATTAACTTGGTTGAGTAATGCCAGCCTCTGACTTGGGTCTCCCTGCACATTTTTGCATATGGTTCTGCTTTCTAGAGGATTCACAAAACTCTGCTGAGTGTATATTGTGTGTAGCCCACAAGGAATAGGAGGATTTAGACCATATTGCAACTCAGTAGTTCCCACCCCACTTTCTCTGCATTGGTGTTTGCTCCCACTCACAGCTCCAGGCAACCTTGTGACTTTCATGAGATCTTGTCCATAACATCAGGTTTATCTTTGTCCTTTCCTTACAAAGAAAGATGCGCGCAAACTGAGAGCATGTTGGATTTATAATCTAATAAGGAAAAATTTAGGATATTTCGCAATGGCAGGGTAGTAAGCTTCCTGTGCATTTAGGAGATTTCAAGTACAAGACAAAAAAGGGGATCCAGATATTTTGGGAGGGGTGGGGAAGGAGCATATAATACCCCAAAAATGTTTGAGGGCAGGGAAGTACGTAGGCTGCAACTATTTACTCCTACGTAGGCTGCAACTATTTACTCCTACGTAGGCAGGAATTGACTTCTTATACTTCTTTTGTGAAGAATCCTTGGTAGGTTTGGGCCAAAGTTACCTGCCCAGCAGCTCCAAAACCGTATGTAGACTCTCTCCATTGTAGCTGAAGGAAAGCTGGTATTCATAGGTATGGCTCTCCTTGCTGTGCTTTCAAAATGGATCTTTCTTCTGCCTAAGTGTCAAAACCAAGAGGGCCTTGTACTTCTTGAAGCCAATATATTCCCTATTAGATCCTTGGTGGGCTTTTTTTTGTTTTTTTTCAGTACCTCAGAAACAAGGGTAAAACATTGCTCTTTAGAGATCACTGAAGTTCAGTTTCACGCTAACAGCAGCTATATGGTATATAGTGTTTCTGCTGTCCTTTGAATTTTCTTCTTTTACAAGTAAAGGCATCCAAATACAATGTTATACCAGTCACAGAATATTGAGCCTGAAAATTAATAGTAGTGAGACCCTATGTGTTACCTCCCCCTCTTACCTAAATATCATTATCTTATATTTATGGCCCCTCACAATCTGTAAGACCTGAGGGACAGTTTTTTCTTGTTGATTCTACATGCTCTGTGTGTTGTTTTTTAAATTCTGTCATGTCCCATATAATTGTAAGCTGTCTCTTGAGAACTTGTGGTCTGTTTTCATACAATTTCCCATTATTTTTGGTCAGTATATGTATTTATACTTTTTTTTCTTGCAAAACTAACAGTATAAACAAAATAAACTCTGCCATGTGAAGCACTTAGTTGGCATCTTCTCTGAAATTCACACTAGGTATAAATTTCTTTTTTGAGCCAGAATAAAGCATCTAAAAAGTTGCTTGTAAAGAAAGGAATTAACACTTCCTATTTTTTGCTTTGTGCATGTCTTTCTATTGAAATTCAGGATAGTCCTGATCAGAGGACAGCCTTGCTTTATTTTTCAGAAAGTTAAGGTTGTGATTCAGTTTCTCAGAATAAGGTGTCTGCTTCCATCTGAGGTGGCTGAGCGCATCCTGTCCCATGCCACTGCAGATAGATGTCCTCTCCATCCTGTGTCACATTTGCCATCCTCCTGTGGATGTCAGATACTCTGCTGTGACTCAGATTATACTAAATGTTGAGTAAAATGTCTCTCACTCCTACCAAATTACAGAGAGGGGTTCATCCTACCTTGCTGCAGGCACCTACATTTGCTCAGCTGGATGGCTTTTCAACTCCACCAACCAGACCTCATTGATGCCACTCTTTTTCACGGGAGCTTGGGTGCCTGCTTGCATAGAAACACTGATATGTATACATATAAATCTTGGCATCTCAATCTGCAAAGCAGATCCCACCCATGTATTCTAGCTGCACCGTTCAGCTCCCACATAAAAGTTTACAAGCCGAAGTAGTGTGAGATAAATTTCCCACCAGTTGAATGGGTTGTAGTCAGATTTAATAAGTAAGCCTTTAACTATGTATTTGATTTGGGGATCTGAGTGGCTATTTTGGCTTCCAGTGGACATCTATTCATCCAGTGCTTTGTAGACATCTGGGTCAGCTCCTCAACTGGTGAAAATGAGTAGTGTTGCATTGGTTGTAACTAGAGTCTGAATAGCTTAGGACAGCTGAAGTTCAGGCTCACTTTTGCCCTAAAGAAAATTATTTCTGTTTCACCAGAGGTGACAATAAGAAGATCCCATGCTTGGTTTTCCTTCTGAAATGTTTGACACTTAGAGGTTTTCCTTTACTTTGTTTTGTACAGCCACCAGCACAATGGAAGAGTCCCCAGCATTGACAGTAATCAAACACTGTCACAGAGACATAAAGATGGCTGATGGATTAAGAAAGTATCTCCTTCCTGATATGTGAAATTTCATTTCTAAAATTGCATTCTCTTCACTTCTTGACTAGATTACAAACTTAACAGCACATTTAAGGCTTGAAAATTTGTATGATTTGGAGTGGAAAACGGTGGCCAAAAAGCTTAACCCGTAAGAAAACACTGTCAAGCTCCTGAAAGTTGAGTGGGAGCAGCACAGCAAAAAGACCCTTAACATGATATTCAAATGGAAGGACAATTTCATCTGTCTTCTTAACTCTCCTCAAGTTCATTCAGGACTGCATCTTCTCAGCTTTTTGGAGAAGACCAGAAATTTTCTTATGCTCAGAAAGACAGGTTAGATGCCTTGTTCAAGATTGCCTGGGAAACCTGTGTCATAGCTGGATCTGAACAAGTCCAGTCACTCTTAGTCCAGCCCCTTAACCACAGGTCTCTAAGCACTGCTAGCCACAATAGCTGTTGGCCTTGGCTCTGCAATTGTGGGAATTTGCCTATACAAGAAGGGAGGGAGAATGAAGCAGTAAGGGGGAGGGAAACAGAAAGAAAATATAGGTACACGATTTGGGGTTTTTTTAGCTGAGGGAGGGATCCAGAGCTTGTGGAACAATACGTGCTGGGTCATTAAAATGAAGCCATGGTTGATGCTGTCAGGCACTGTGGTCATTTACGGAGTCAGAGCCAGAATACAATGCTGGCAAAGGGTTTTATTGTTTCCTGTACTTGCTGGGTTTACTCTCGTAAACATGCCATTCGAGTCAGCATGGTAGTTACGTGTTATTAAGTGGCAGGTCTGTGTTTGCAAGCATGGGCAGGATCCCAGACTCAGAGCAAACTTACGATTTAGAGGGGTTCATGGTTCCTCCATCTTGTTGAGTATCTGTGGATGGAGCCTGCTTCAGCTCACCGTCCTGCTCCCCCCTCCTCAGCTCATACTGCTGAGCCTAATCTTTTTTGAAGGAACTTTAACTGGAGTGTAGATACCTGCTTCCTGAGGGGTGATAATTCACTGGCATCACTAGGATCAGAGCCAGCATTCCCTTACTGAAGAGGCAAAAGAGGTACTGCCTTGGAAGAAGAAAAAAAAGCCCATCCCTTCCACCACCCTACCTCCAGCTGGGACAAGTGTACTGCACATCAGGCTACATACACAATGCAACCCTCAGCAACACTTTGAGATAAGATTGTTCTTTTCCCCACGACATATTAATTCAGAGCCTAGAACAAAATAATAATTAATGACCATCCTTAATTCATTGGGGAAAGTTGATCCCCAATGATAATGAGAAAGTGAGTGATGTGTGAGTTGTGAGGACTGGATGCTTGTTACAAAAAAAGACAGATGTCTAGGGAAGAAGAGATCTCACCTATTAAAGTTAGATCTTAAAACATGAGCAACACCCTAGACTGTCCTCTCTAATCACTTCAAAACTCAATGCAATAATTCATTTCATTCCAAGGTAGACATCTAAAAAAGCTCAGAGAAAATTTTCTTTTTCAGGTGTATTTTTCCTCACTGGTTGTAAATGCAGTCTATGATGACTAGCTTGTACTTTAGGATCTTCCTTTCACACATCTAAAGATAGGCAAGCTTCATCCCACTTATTCTTGACAGCACATTTCAGACCTCTACATGCCTTTGCAAGTCTGGGCCTTGTAAACTGTGTACTTTTATCCCATTTGTGTACCATCCACAGTCTCAGAATTTAGCATAAACTTACAAGAGTTGTCATCAAAGCTGCTTCTACATAACTGCTGGCAGCAAGTGCCCCAGAAAATTTTTTTGGCCTTGATGGAGTTACCAAACTATATAGTCCCACTGAAATACTTTGGAAGAGCAGAGGCATGGAACTGCACGGAACTGCTTCCCAAAACAGTATCATCGCACTGTCTTCAACCTGCTTGTTTGCAACTCGGTTCAAATCCAGCTGATAATAGATTCTTCTTCCCCAAGACCATAAATCTTTTGTGCCCGTATGGGCTGAAACATCAGACAAGCAAGAAATGAGACTCAATGATCTCTTTAAGACAAATTAGCCCAGTGAG
>VZTL01013520.1:2776-47978 GCA_013400535.1 Scopus umbretta
GCATCACTTGTTTTGGGTATTCTTTTATCATTATTATTATTATTATTTTCTCTTTCTCTGCTATCCTATTAAACTGCCTTTATCTTAACCCACATTTTTTTGTGTTGTTGGGTTTTTTTTTTTTGTTTTGTTTTTTCCCCCAGTTCTCTCCCCCATCCCACCGTGGCGTGTGGGAGAGGGTGAGCGAGCGGCTGTGTGGTGCTTGGTTGCCGACTGGGGTTAAACCACAGCACTGTCTTCTGGTCCTCAACAGCCAAGGCAGTTTAAAGCAAGAGGTGGCTTGCCACAGCTGTTTAGCTATTTGCATTCCTTTAGTATTCCTGTAAGAATGACCTGGTCCTGGTGATTTGCAACTGTTGATGTTACAGTTCTTGGAATACACAGAGGGATTAACACTTGTTTATGGTTGGTATAGAAACAGAAGGTAAGCTTAAAGCATAATCAGTGAAGAATGAGTAAGGAACTGTAGACTTGAAACTACCATTTGAACAGGAGGCTCTTACCGTAATATGGCTGCTAGCTTTTCCTTCTTTGTTCAGCTTCTTCCAATTAGCGTGGATCAGTCTTCAAAAGAAACCTAACCTACTCATTCTGTGCCTCTTCAGATGCTTTTTCATGTGTGTGCGTGGTGGGTTTCTTAGCAGATTTCTCTGCCATTCTCTCCTTTATGTTTCTGACCACATTGGATGGGTGCTTTGCATTGAAAGACAATCTGTGAATGAAACTGGGACCTTGCAATGGGAAGATGGTTCATGGCAGGAATGCCTGTACAGAAGTAGAGAAGCACGTGTTGGTGGGATCGCAGGTTTAGTGTTGGGAAGGATTTGCAGCAGTGGAAATGAGAGCAGGCGGAGCATACTTCCCCTGCTGGATGAAGCACTTTGGCTTAGCCCCTAAACTGTCTGATCTTCTGGGTCAGGCCACTGGGACCCAGTTTATTTTCCCAATGTTATCTATTATCTCTTGCCATTATCTGTTGAACAGTTTCTTTTTATACCTGTGCAGCCTTCTGTAGACATAGCAGAGATATTTAAAAAGAGGCTTGCTCAGGATGAGGTGGAAAAAGGCCCTTTTTCAAAAGGAAACAACTTTCTGGTTGGAGTTAGTGTGCTGTGTACTTTGATGCGCTCTCTGGTATAATCTCGTTTTTTCAGTGTTCTCCTTTATTTTACTGTTTTGGGGAAAATGGCTGTGAAGTGACCTTGTTGCACCTCATTTGGTAGACATTCAACTCCACAATGTAATGTTTCATAAAATTGATGTGTTCATAAGAAAAACAATCCCTCCCTCCATCTGCTGCTAGCTTATGCTCACCTAGGACAGAGCAGAGCACTTCAATCCGTTACCGCAGTTGAGTGAACCTCAGCTGTCGATCCTTGTACTGACTTAGTCCAAACACTTTCCCCTGAAGATAGCTGCACGGGAAATGAAGCATGAGATCTCCTTCCCTCTAAGAAAGACAGCCTTACAGGAGAGGAGCTTGGGTGAATAGATCGTGGTGCCTTTGGCGAATGTCTTGTTGACACAGAATATGGGCATTTTGTGAGTTCTGAAACCTTATGAATCTTGAAAATGAGCCTGTTTGGTATGAACGGACACTTTTTTTCTGTTGTGAAGATCTGCATGTTTCAGGTTTGCTGGCAGCAGGGGGAGAAGGCTGGACTTTGGGTCTGATGAATTTGTGGCTTGGCAGGTAGATTTCTGTCTGGAACATCATCTAGTGTTGGTGACCTATATATAAAAATACAGATCCTATTGGAAATATAAAAATGAAGAGCGGCAAGTTGGACAACATTTGTGATAAATTTCATACTATATATTCTGTAGAGATGATCACCTCCAAGTCGCAGGCCTAATTGCCAGTCTTGTTAATCTCTGGTGACAGAATTTTAGAGATTAAACCGCTCTTCTTTACTTGTAGCTGAATGACCCTGGTAGTATGTTAAATAGGTTTGGCTTTGGGTGGTTGCTGGATGGGGAGCCTTCCAGGAAAGCAGTAAGTGCTGCAGAGGGTGGCATTCTGCATAATGATAGTATCTGGAAGGGTGCTTTTGTAGGTGCTAGGTATGTGGGTGAGATCTAAGACCAAGGCTCTTCAGCTGTGATCATCAGGGAAAAGAAGTTGTTTGCTGGTCCTTGGAAGGCTTGACAAGCTGGAAGGCTTGACAAGCTGGAAGGCTTGACATGAGTTGAGATGCTCTCAGCTTAAATGTGTCTATATGGCTGTTTTTGTTTATGTGCATTCTTATCAGAGAGTATCTGAGAGTTAAAGGAGATGAAGAAAAAAAGATACTTTCTCATTTGTTGGTTTCCATTAACGCCCACAACAATATTCAATTTTTGCTGTCTAATCAGGCTTTTAATCATCTTCCTCTATTGCTTATTGTGGGAAACAGGAAAACAAAGAGAAGAAAACATAAGAAAAACAAAACAAAATTGATTGACCTTACCAAGAACAAGAGGTGGGGATTTGGATTTGAGTACAGTACCTGAAATTTCTTTTCTCTCTGTCTTTAATTGATTAGATTTCAAGTTGATTATATCCCTTTCAGCATAGTGACCTAGCTGCATTTTAATGCTGGCAATTAGTTTCTTTTCCTCTAGGAGTTTAAAAGAGAGACAAGATTCTCTGTTGCTTCTGAGCAGTGATATGCATTGCTAAATGGCTGTTGTGCTCTACTTTACAAGTGGCTGAGTATCCTGCTTGGGCCTGCCAAATTCTGTGTCTAGTTTAAGTTTGTCCATAGCGTTTTGAGTGAGTCGCAAAGCATCAATAATGGCTCTTTATTTGTCTCCACATTAATAGTGCTCTGGTGTTCGGTGGTTTTGGTAGCATAAGATGCTCTCAGCTGATGGCTGCTGGACAGAGAGGTATGTCCTTTATATGTGTTAAAAAAGAAGAGATGCTTTTTTGTAGGCATAAATTTTCATCATTGTTTTCTGGTTGATTTGATTTGATGGCTGTTTTTTTCTGTTGTAACCTCCTGGTCCCAGTGTTGTGTGAGACATATGGCTGTTTGTGAACTTCAGAAATCTGTCGCTGGGAGGTGGAGGGGGGAGTGAGGGAGATGTAAAAACAGTATGGGTGACACTTGGTTTGTAAGGGAACTGATGATCTTTTAATTCATCTTGTCAGAGCACCTGCTGTCTTCTTTACAGAGTAGTTACATAATTGAGTAGGAATTGGGATGTGAGTCATTTTCCAGCAATTAATAACTGGGATGAATCCATGACCTGAGATCCACACGCTGTTCTTAATATCCACTTAAAAATATCATCATCTGCAGCTCTCAATATGGTGTGATCCCTCCCCTTTATTTTAATAATCAGAAAGTGCTGAGCTGGTGTTCTTGGAAATGAATGATTTTGGTCCTCATAGGTCTAAGTTTAACCTTCCATTTTTACTCCTCTGAAATGTTACCTTTATTTTATTGCTGCGTTTCAGTGGTTTTCTGTGGTTCAGTTCTGAGGATCAGGGGGAGCTGAGGCTCTGTGACCCAGCGTCTCAGTGAGGCTGAAGGGTACCGAAATCACTCACTGGAGAGACAGAGTAGTGAGAGTTTTATCAAGGCATCAATACTGTCTGTGTACTGTTCAGTCAGGTCTTGTTACTGGAAAGAGCGTGCGGTGATACGCAAGTAATGTAGGGTGGGAGCGAGGCGAATCTCAGGGTGGGCTGCGGAAGATGTTGGGAGACATTGATCAGAAACAAATGAAGGGTGAAATTGTTAGCTTAATTCTGTCATTGGTGGTGAATGAAGTGTAAAAAAGTATATAAATACCATACTTAGCAGAAAGGAAATTGGATTTTTTGACATCAGCATTTGAAGACCGTGTTACTGATACAGGCAAATACATCGCATGCACTAATTGTGAGTTGAGAAATCTGGTAGAAATCTGTTTATCTTTCAGAGGCTTCGCCTTATCTTCTCTTTTTCCTATGTGGATTTTCTATTTGTTAACTCATCTTTATGAAAAATTCAGTTGCCTGACTGTAAACGAATGACATTTGAAATGCTCATGTCAATTCTCCATCTCCTCCATCCTGTGTGGCCGCTTCTTCCTGCCTAGCAACACCGAGAAGAGAGGTCTCAAACCCAAGGCCAGGGAATGCTGCTCCACAGCAGAACCTCTCCAAGCCTCCTCCTAGGGCCTGGTGTTCACTCCTTTCAGTGATACTTCTTTCAGTGTCGGGCTTATTGACTACTGGAAATGAGGGAAAGGAAATGATCTTTTTGGCTACGGTGTACCTTTATGAAATGTATTTGTATCCTGTTTCTTGCTTTTTATGTGTGTCTTTGGCATTATAAATTCAGATCTTGTCTATCCCAGAAGCCTTTGTATCTCACTATTACGCCTCTGACATCAGAGATAATAAGGAAAAGAAATGTAATTAACTGAGAGGGGAAATGATTTGCATTCATGTTATTTAAAATGCCTTTTTTTGTTTGTGTCAAGGACCTATTTAATTCACATCTCCAGGAGAAAAGCTCTTGGGTGGGAAGGGAGTTGCTTAAGGGTTCAGAAGATTTGCTTCGCACATTCATGAATCACACAAGGAATCTTGTGGCATTAGAAGGGAAAATGAGAATTCGCAGTGCTGATTTGGAGGGAGGGGAAGAACGGAAAGCAGATAAACCCTTACTAGGTAGTGTTCATGTATAATGCAGAAGCTGGAGAACCCCAAACAATCTGCTTTCCCTTTGTACATCACCTTATTATTGACAATGTCTCTTCAACTCCTACATTCCTTTCAGTTTTTGGAGGTGTGCTATTTTTGTCTTTTCTGGTTTTTAGAGGAAAAGGGGAGCCAGTGACTGAGCTGAGTTGGTCCTCCTGCCGGCAGCTTCTCTACCAGTCAATGGCCACCATCCTGGCTCACACAGGCTTTGAGTGTGCCAATGAGAGTGTCCTGGAGACCCTGACAGACATCGCTCACGAGTACTGCTTGAAGTTTACCAAACTGCTGCGCTTTGCTGTGGATCGAGAAGCTCGACTTGGGCACACCCCTTTCCCCGATGTCATGGAGCAGGTCTTCCATGAAGTGGGCATTGGCAGCGTGCTCTCGCTGCAGAAGTTCTGGCAACACCGCATTAAGGATTATCACAGCTACATGCTTCAGGTGAGAAGAGCAGTAGGGACCTGACAGCACCAAGAAACGTACCCCCAGTACAATTGCTTATTCCTGTAGCAAGTCGTGGGTCTTACTGAAATAAAATCTGGTTAGAAAATCTCTTGGGTGTGGTGGAGAGTCGTGAAGGAAAAGAGAAACGGGATTTTTTTAACTGGAAGACAGAGCCCCTTATTTGTGTCCCTACTGAGGCTAAGAATCCTCTACTGATGGTTTGTCTGGGTTTAAGAGGAGGACCCCAGTTCTTGAATGGCCCAGATGAAAATATCAAGTAGAGGTAAAATCAGTACTGCCCCATTAATTGCACTTTCTGCTTTAGTGGGATTATTTGACTGCTTACCATTTCAGAAAACGAGAGAAGCAGACAAACAAAAAATACTAGGCTATAGTGTCACTTGTGTTCACTTATGCAAGGGGTGCTTTGCTTAAGCTTTAGGTGTATAGGTTTTGTGTTTAGTGTTTTTGTGTTTGTTTAGGTGTTGTGGTTTAACCCAGCAGGCAGCTAAGCGCTACGCAGCCATTCGCTCACTCTCCCCCTCCCCAGTGGGATGGGGGAGAGAATCATTAAAAAAAGTAAAATTCGTGGGTTGAGATAAAGGCAGTTTACTAGGACAGAAAATGAAGGGATAATACTACTACTACTATAAAAAACAAGTGATGCACCATGCAATTGCTCACCACCTGCTGACCGATGCCCAGCCCGTCCCCGAGCCGCGATCGCTGCCCCCCGGCCAGCTCCCCCCAGTTTCTATACTGGGCAGGATGCCATATGGTATGGAATAGCCCTTTGGCCAGTTGGGGTCAGCTGTCCTGGCTGTGCCCCCTCCCAGCTTCTTGTGCACCTGGCAGAGCATGGGAAGCTGAAAAGTCCGTGTATAAACACTGCTTAGCAACAGCTGAAACCATCAGTGTGTTATCAACATTATTCTCATACTAAATCCAAAACACAGCACTATAGCAGCTACTAGGAAGAAAATGAACTCTATCCCAGCTGAAACCAGGACAATAGGGTACTCTAGTGCTGATCTAAGTTGTCACACAGGTCCTACCTTCCACTCCAGAGGGGACTGTGCTTCTCTGGAGAAAGAAGAGGCATTGTTAAATTCCTTAGAATAAGAGGTATCGTATAAATGTAGGTTGTAAGAATAAGGGTATGATTTCTCTTGGTCCAGGTGTTCTGTGAAATTAAACTTACGCATTTTATTTGAATGATATAACACTGCCTGTTGTGGACTTAGAGAAATGCAGGATTTAAAGTGGGAATTTTACTCCTACTCATCAAAAACAAGACTTGAATCAAGTAGGTAGCCTGTGACCAAAGGCAAAACCTGCCATCCCTTCCTCCTTGTCATGTTATCTGAGTGTCAATTGAC
This sequence comes from Scopus umbretta, assembly GCA_013400535.1. NCBI lineage: Eukaryota > Metazoa > Chordata > Aves > Pelecaniformes > Scopidae > Scopus > Scopus umbretta. The sequence continues at coordinate 9,281 of VZTL01013520.1, forward strand.
TCATCTTGGAGCAGCTACTTGTGCTCCTTCTTTTCCCAGGGTGGGCACCTTGTGGCTTACAGAGGCAGTATAAATCAGACACACCTGTAAGTGCATGTAGTATGTAAATTGTGATGGACTCTGAGGTTTGTGCATAAAAGTAACGTCATCAAGATCTGTCTTTATTAAAAACGTTTCTTTTCAAAAAAACAGTTCTGTTCATTTTTGTCCAAATGTTTTTGTTCAGATGTTGTCTCCATTTGGAATTTGGGTTTTCTGCATCATTCTGCTGATGCAGGTCACTCTTATCCTGCAGCTGGTCATTGCCTTTTATTCGTTCTGTTCTTTGTGCAGGGCTGAGGTCCACAGTAGCCTCTGTATTTGGAAGTATATTTAGAAGGGGGAAGTAGGCTTTTCCTTCTTTTTCTTTCCGTTCTTTTTCCTTCTTGCTTCTGCTGTTTAAAATCCTTCAGCTTTTCCTGAGCACGGTTCACTGGCTGTTGGGATCCAGTGGTATAAACAAGCATTTGTTAGAAGTGGATAAAATGTGAAATTTAATTGCTTATGGTTGTTAAGCTTCTAGAAGTACAGGGTAGTTCTAAGTCTCGTTGCTGTATTTGTTTCACTTCTTTGACTGGAGAAAACTTCTGTGTTTTCTGCTGTGGATGTGACAGAAGGTACCCAGGCTTTGCCCAGTGGTGACTACAGAGCTGATGAACGTCTGAGCTGCGTGGTTTTTGATGCTGGAGTAAATTTGTTACTGGCGGATGGGGGACAGTCTGATAGGTAAAACCAAAAACCTCAAGACTGAGGCATTCTGCTTTTGTTTTGTGCTCTGTTTAAATTTGTGGGCCTCATCATCTCTGTCTGTGAAATAAAGGTGCTCGTATTTATCAAGCAGATGTGTTGATGGATTAAACCTCTTATTAAAGTCTCTTGTTACAGGACAGAAGGTGTTCTTAAAGGGGAAAAAAAACCTTTCCTGTGTAGCTGGTAACCTGTTTACTTGTTCGTTCAGGTCAGATGTTAATAATATTCTGGGAACAGAGTGCGCTGCAATGTAATTGCCATCAGAGTCTCTGAAGTCACTCTGACCTTTCTGGTCTCTTTTTCACCCCCACTGATCTTTGACAGGTTAGCAAGCAGCTCTCTGAAGAATATGAGAAGATTGTCAACCCTGAAAAGGCAGCAGAAGACACAAAGCCTGTGAAGATTAAGGAGGAACCTGTTAGTGATATTACTTTCCCCATAAGCGAGGAGCTGGAAGGAGATCTGGCTTCTGGTGACCAGTCTTTGCCCGTTGGAGTCCTTGGAGCTCAAAGTGAGCGCTTCTCTGCCAACTTGGAAGTAGAGGCTTCCCCACAGACTTCAGGTAGGGGTTCCTTGCTACTCCTGGAAACAGTCCATCAGCAGTTCCATGTGATCTTGTTTCCATTTTTAATAGCAGATCTCAATGTGAGGAAGGAGAGAGAGAAGAGATTTTTAGGTTTTAGTAAAAGGATTTGTATGGGAGGAAAACCCTTGCTTGCTTTCTAAATATAAACCCAAAGAATCAAATGTATCAATTACTGGGATTCATTAAATATTTACGCCATTTCTGGACCCTGCAGAACACAAAATCCTTTATATAGTGTTTCTTTCTGGGGATGGTTAAAGTTCTTGGCTTTGTTATTGGTGTGAGGTAGATTTTTTTTTTTTTCTACAGTGATGGTGCAAGGGCTTTAAATGTTGTTGTTTGAACGAGGTATTAGCTGCAGGTGTGAGTACCAGGTTTTTTTCTTTCCAGTCTAACGTAACAAAGACAAAGATAACTTTTGCATTTATATATACGCATATATTTTAGTTTAAAAAAGACAAGAGTTTTATCCTTTTTTTTTTTTTTTTCCTTCTTTTTTTTCCCTGGGTAGTTTTGGATTCTTGTCCAGAGATTCATGTTACTGAAAAGTTGAAGGCCATTTTCCTTGTGACTGGAGTAAATTCAAGACCCTATATAGTTCAGGCACTGAATGAATTATGGAAATACTAATGATGCTTGGTGCAGTCCTCCATACTCAGAAGTCACCTTGTTAGTGACAATCATTGTTTTATGAAAACTTATCAGTGACTTAAGTGAAATTGGCTCGTGGGAGTCTCTCCTATTCTAGTATCTCTACCCCAAAGCCTGCTGTAGTTAGCTGAGGCCATGGAGAGTGAAGTAGTGAGGTTATGGAGACTGCACTCTTTTCATCGAAGTATCATCCCTTGATGTTGGCATCGAAGCACACTGGTGGCCAGCATGGGAGAATCTGCTACTGCTGTGCCTTTTCTGTATCTATATACAAGTTTTATTCTGTGTACTGTTTAGTAGTGCTAAATTTTCTGGAAAATGAAGAAGACATTCTTCTCCCAGAACAAGACAGTTTTGATTTTTGTATAGAACCTTCTAAACTCTGGAAATCCCTGCAATGTAACTGTTTCACTTTAAAAATCTGGTTAAAAAAGAGTGAAGCCCGTCCTCCTGTTAACTAAGTAGTGTATGTAGTGAGGTTGGAGCATACCTCTGAGTCCATTCGGGTTTTTTTTTTAACACACTCTCCTGAGTTTTAAAAAAGCACAAATCCATCTGATGCTTTTCTGGAAGCTCATACTGTTTCATACTGTTTTCCATAGTACCTCTGAAATGTGAAGTGCTTGCATTTTTGTGGGAGAGGGAACAACAGATTCCTCTGGCCCATCTGGGGTTGCGAGTGATTCATCTGGAAAGCTTTGTATTAGCATTTACCACTTGAGACCCAGAGGTTAGCATGCTAGCTGTATATTAAATGCCTCTTGCCTCTCTGATACTGAATTGATGTTTTCTAATTAAGAATACAAGTGCTCTGTTCCTCCCTGAAAATCCCTCTGCTTCACAAGGGCCTTTGGAAATCTCATCACTGTGAGAAGTCCCAGTCTAGAGCTGGGCAGGCTGGAGAGCGTAATATCATAAGGAGTGAGAAAAAGCTGCTGCAATTAGGACACCACCATCTCGAAAATACAAGTGTGAGGCCCGTAGAGAGGGCAGCAAGGCTTCAGTGTCTGAGGGCAAAACTCTTGTTAGAGCCTTCTGTGTTCTGCTTGTGTTTCTGCTTATGCCTGATGTTGTGGTTGTGGGCTAGCTGCTTAATTTCATTGCAGTTGGGGAAATGGAGACAAAATTGGGGACCTTGTTCCTCCACCCAGCAGGATAACATGAGGATTAGCTCATTTGTAAAGTACTTTGAAGTTAAAGTGCTTTGAAGATGAAACGTCCTGTGTTGATGCTTAAGTACTTTTAGTCATTAGTGACACTCTCACTGAGAGGTGATGGAGCTGAAAGGAATAAGGCTGAGCAGTGAAGAGCAAGTGATGAAAGAAAGACACAAATTTAGCGACCATCTTTGGTTATGGTGTAGACTGGAGCTGCAACTCCGTCGAACTGATAGTGATGTGACCATTGTTGTTGAGAGGAATACATTTACGTATAGTTAACATAAAAAGGAATTTTCATGAAGGCAACTGGACACCAGCAAGCACTTTCATTCTGTCTTGTTGTCTAACTGCTGAGCTAATGTAGGTGGTGTTAGCACAAGGTCTTCTAAACCCTGGTTTGGGCTAAGCTGCTCTGGAAAAGATTCCTGATTCCCTCATAAGGAAGAACTCTTAGTACAAACATATGACAGAAGATTTGTTCTCTGTGTAATTGCTAGGAATAAGGGACTGTTGTTAGCAGTATATTGATAATAGGGAATAGGAGTAGGTTTGGCTCAGTACAAGAGGTTTGGTTGTGCTTTCAAACTGTAGCAAAGCTCCTAGAGATACGAGGTTCAGAAAACTTATTGAAACTGGTTTCCTAGGTTTTTTTTTATTTTCCATGTGCATTTAACCCCACACTAGAGGGACCAGATATAAAAGTGAGAAGATTTCAGGCTTTGTTCAGTTCTAGGCTGTTTATGCCTATCTCAGCAAGGAGCCCAGTTATTGTATTTTTAATAGGTTTTTTGTCTCTCTTAAAAATATAAATAAGCAGAAATAATACAATATATAATTACTGCTCTTGGGGAGAAAAATATTTGCTGTTATCAAGAAATAAGTTTTCATAATCTTGTACAGGAAATTCTCAATCTGCTCAGATTGCACACTAGTCCAAAAGTTTTAAAAAAAACAAAGGGGGGTGGGTAGGAGGGGCAGCGAGCGGGGAGCTATTTCCCAGCAGGGTATCTGCAAAGTTGAGCCAAGAGGGCTTTCTTCCCATTCTGCTGAAGGATGGGATGAGACCTGCGGGTGTTGAGTACAAGGAGGCAGGCAGCTGGGTGGCTGACTGCAGCTCTGATGTCCCTGCATTTCAGTGCTGGAAGTGGTATTTGAGACTGTTCATCCACCTGCTCCTCAGCCCTCTCATTTCACCTCCCCTGCAGAAGTCCAGTATGTCTGACAGCTTAAAGGAGGTTGCTGATCTTGCAAGGACCTCACCATCATGAATGGCTTTTGGACTGCCTCTAAGTCCTGCTTATGCAGGGTGTAGTCCATGTGCTGTTGGTGTATTCATTGCTGCTGAGACACTCCTTCTGGAGAAGAATCCAGAAGAGAATCCAGCCACATCACTTCTGGAGAGTGATGTGGGTGCTTTAAGTTGTTGTTTCTCATGGAGAAAACCCTGTGGAGGATTGCTGTGAAGGGATAACACCATGTTTTTTAGAGTGGCAATTACTAGGCCATTAAAAAAAAAAGCCAACAGGTTTTTTTATTTATTGTTTCACGGTGCTTGGTGTGTTTTATTTGTTTTCACCCCAGCCTAGTTCACCTGTAGTTTTGTGTTTGCTCCTTCTTTACCAGTGTTGCTGTCGGTTCCATCTGCATTGCTGTTTGTAATTTGTCTTTTTACTCAGTTACTACTGTGAGTGTTTTCTTTCTCTAGGGGCTGAGGTCAATGCTTCCCCACTCTGGAACTTGGCACAGGTAAAAATGGAGCCGCAGGAGAATGAGGAAGCTAATGTACATGGCCATGGGGTCCTAGGCAGTGATGTCTTTGAGGAACCGATGTCAGGCATGAGTGAAGCTGGGATGCCACAGAGCCCCAACGGCTCTGAAAGCAGCTACGGTTCTCATTCTGCTGACAGTCTGATGGGATCCTCGCCTGTCTTCAATCAGCGCTGCAAGAAAAAGATGAAGAAGATGTGAAGAGACAGTCTTTTTATTTAGTCCTGATGGTATGTAATAGACTTGAAATGAACTGAGAGTACTGTGATGGCTATGTTTCATAAACAGGGTTGGTCCTGGTGTATGAGGGACCTTGCATAAAATTATTACGAGAGGTTTGATGTATAGTGCACTTCAGCTCCCCTCTTTGCTGGCTTCTGTACTCCATCCTGTCTCACGAGATTGAAGATCACCCTATACATTTGATGGTGGCGTGTCTTGCTTTGGCAGATTAATGAGGAAGTTACCAGTGGAAACTAGTTGTGAGGAGATTTGCTGAGTCATAGAGTCATTGAATAATTTGGGTTGAAGGGACCTCTTGACGTTTCTAGTCCATCCCCCTGCTTGAAACACAGCCAATTTGAGCAGATTGCTCAGGGCATTGTTCATTTGAGTTCTGAGTATCTTCAAGGATGGTGATGGCAAACCTCTTTGGGCAACATTTTCCTGTGTTTTACTACCCTCATAGTGAGAAAAAATACGTTCTTGCATGCGGGTAATCGGAATTTCCCATGTTCCAACTTGTGTTCATTGCCTCTTATTCTATCACTGTTCATTTCCGAGAAGAGTCTGACTGTCTTCTCTAACCTGCCCATTAAGTGGTTGTATACAATGAAATCTCTCTTTAGCCTTTTCTCTTCTTAAATGTGAAGAAATCAAACTCCCTGAGCCTCTCCTTGTACGTCCTGTGTTCCAGCCCGCTAACCAGCTCTTGTGGCCTTCCACTGAAATTGCTGCAGTGTCCTTCTTGTGAGGGGGAGGACAAAAGTGGATGCAATCCTCTGGATATGGTCTCACAAGCACCGAGTAGAGATAATTTCCCTCAATGTGCTGGCTACATGCTTGCTGACTGTTATGGGCAGCAAGACAGTCTTAAGTCAGGGTATTTCACTGGTTGGGGAGCCACTGCTGATGATTACGATGACCTAGCAAAGATGCTGTGAAGTGGCCTCACAATGTCATCAGCCAGCTCCTTCAGTGCCTTCAGATGCATCATGTCTGGTTCCATGGACTTAGGTATGTCCAATTGCCTTAAGTTCTTGTTAACTCAATCTTCCTCTACCGCAGGTAATGCTTTATTCCCGAACACTCTGCTAGAAGACCCAGGGACCTGGCAGGCCTGAACGCAGATCTTAGTGAAAACAGGCAAAAAAGGTGTTGAGTACATCAGCCTCAAAGTACAAAGTGCATCCTTTGTCACCAGATTGCCTGCATGGCTGAACAGTAAACCCGTGTTTTCTTTAACCATTCTTCTGCTTCCAGTGTACTTCTTCAGATTTCTTACCAGTTTCAACTTCAGCTGAGCTTTGGCTTTCCTAACTGTCCCTGCATGCTCGGGCTGTGTCTCTATATCCCTGCTGGCCAGCCCATCATCACTTCCACCTCTGTGTACTTTTTCCTTTGTGTTTGAGCTCAGTCAGGAGTTTGCTGATCATCTGTGCTGGCCTTCTGTCATGCCTGCTTTACTTTCTGCTCATCAGAAAGGACGACTTCTACTTTGAGAAAGCTGTCTTTGAAGATAAAGGTGGCACACTTGGGCCCCTTTGGGAGGCCAGGGCAGTCCCTCATGAGATCCTGCCAAGACATTCTTTGAATAAACTGAAATAATGTTCTCCTAAAGGTCCAGGACTCTGTCCTGTACACGTTTCTCAGGATTTTAAATGCCACAATTCCATGTCTGCTGCAGCCAAGACCTTCACATTCTCCACCAGTTCTTCCTTGTTAGAAACAAGTCCAGCAGAGCTTCTTCCCTAGTTTATTTCTTGATCATCTAGTCAGGGAAGTTGATGTGATTTTGTGGAGAGAATGAAGCAGCTTTTACTATTGGTGTAAGCCAGTACTGGAAATGCAAACTTTCCCTTTGCTCGCATTGGATTGAGTGCAGCAACTTCAGGCTGGCTGAGGTTTTTTATTCAAAATTGTTATCTTGACAACTTAGTCTGAAGCAGAATCTATTTTGCTGCTTGCTTTTATGGCTCAGCTGACTGATGGCATTTTTTTTGTTCTGCACAATCCTCAGTTGATCAACTCAGTCTTTAACTTGATTCAGTGAGTATCTCTCTCAAAAAAGCTAGAATGAACATGAATCAAGAATGAACAGCCACTTAAAACTGGCTTTATACCTGTAACCCATTGGGATGTTTGAAGGAGATTTACCAAACCTCCCATTTGTCCTCACAATTGCAAGTTTATCTTTTGAAAGAATGAGCTCCAGGCACAGTATTTTGGTTTCTGTATAACATGCCTAGCCTTAATTCTTTTTTCCTGACTGTATTTCTCTTCCGCTTTATAGGAGTAGGAGCCAAACATTAAATTCCTCAATGTCTAATAAGAATGTGTGACCACAGGCTTTTACAGACATAGGAGTTAAAATTGTCCATCACAGCTTTAAAGGTTTCTCCTGGGGGCTAAATTCTGGCTATTTGAAGCCTAGTTAGTAGTAGAAGAGCGTACCCGTGTATCAGGAAATCTTTATTTTGATTCCCTCTGAGTCACCATTAGGCAAGCTGCAATATCCCTGTTTTCTCATCTGTAAAAAAAGAAGAGTAATATTTGCCTCTTAGAAGTATGTTTGAGGTTTAGTTACTATACAGAAAAGGCACTGTGATCATTCAGAGGGTTTTGTGAGAGTTGTGAGCTTTTCTTCCATTTCAGTAGGACTGTTGCTGGCTGGAGAATGCTTAGACGGACGCTGAAATGTTACAGACCTGGATGATACTCGTTTTAAGCAAAACTGCTTATCATGAAGAAGTACGGCACAACTGTGCTGTTCAACTGTCGAGGTACAAGGAAGGTATTTGGGGTGGAATCTTCTTGCTCAGCTTTAGATGTCTGCATCTAAAATTGTTCCTCTGGGCCCCATTTGCAGCTGAAGAGAAATAGTTGTTCTTAGGTCACTATTCATCCAGCCTCGAAGTAGAAGTATAAAGCAGGTCAGATGATCGATGTTTTTAGAAATGTCTATTTTTCCTTTGTGTGCTCATAAAGTGAGTTCAACTTGACTACCTCGGCTGAAGACATCCACACCATCAATACTGGGGTTAAGTGACCTGACTTTAGCCCTTGCTGTATGGGAATCAGAGGACACTTCCTCCTGCTGAGCCAGTGCTTTTCCTTTTCTACGCATTTAGTAGAGCTTGCTGTTCAAATGGTAGCACGGGACTAAAAGCAGAATGCCCATCTTACCTGACCCAGCAGATCAAGCGTTGTCCCACACACACAGAATGTGCTAGGCTGGGGCCTTGAGGCTCAGCCTGATTTGGCCCTTGTGTCTTCGGTACTGTGTGAGAACACCTGTCATTGGGCCTTTCTCCGTAGATGCTTTGCCAAACTGTTTTAGTCAAGTGTTCTTGAGGCCGGAGCACCTATGCAAAGTCCCTTCCAGTACTTTCAGGAGCTAGAGGACAGAGTGCTGCCAGCATCGCTTGCTCATTTGCAAGGTTTCAGGCGGGCTAGAAATAAAAACCTAGCATTCTCCAGGGCTTTGGTTAAACTTCCTAAGTGTCAATCTTAAGTGCTTTCTTTATACTGCTCATGTACAGATGATCTGTCTTACTTTTAATTGTGTCTTTTTTTTCATTTCACATCCCTTTTCCACACCTGTTTCACCCTGTAACACACGCTCTGCAACAAACCAAGCCTGAGTGCTTCAAGTGTGTTCAAATACAGTGGAAATTCACCCTCCGTGGATTCAGCTGTGTCATTACAGTGTAAGAGAGAACTGTTATTGATTCTCTTTGGGATGCATATTTATGCAGAGATGAGAAATGCATCAGTGTCGCTTGTATGTTTAAAAATGATGGCAGAGTAAAATCTCTACCTCCTGTTCCCCCATTATGCTAAGTGTTGCTTCTGACATTTTGTGTGCTTGACGTTTCCTTTTATGCATGTGGAAGCTTTACCTTCTGGGTAAGCCCTTCCCCTCTGGGCATTTACAGTCCTTACATTTACAGTGGTGTTCATCATGCATGAAATAGTGAAATTTCAAATCTAGCTGACAGAGGCAGATACAGGCAATATGCTCTTCTGATGAATCAGATAAGATTTTGCTAGGTGTTAATGCAGTCTTGGGCAACTACTGAGGAGTTCATTGACCGTGTAATCCCCAAATTTTAAGCCACAGTGAGATTATGCAGTGGGTTGGAATGAAGCTCTGCTCTCACAATTGTCATTTTTTGCTGGTTGCTGGTAAAGCATTCTGCCGACCCACTTGCTTTAGTAGTCTGCAGCTTTGTTGGTTCTTTCATCTTTCTCCCTTCTCTTTCCAAAGGTGGGTGGATGGCAAATTGCAACATTGAGTATTGACCACATCCATACCCAGTAGCATTGATGTCTTTAGTGATTTATTTTGCCATGATTGAAATCGGTGGGAACTTTGATACCAATTTGGAGAGCAAGATCTGTGAATTACTTGGCTTTTGAAGTGTTTTGCCTGGGAATGATACAGGATTGTAGTTGAGAGCGCACTGTGTATCATATTCCTTCTTCCCTCTAGCAATACCTTTTTATTCCTTTTGAAGAGTTTTGCCTGATATCCAACAAAGTTCACTGTATAAATGGCAGTGTAAGAACTTTAATATAGAGTTGTATGTCAGACTCTGCTACCTAGTGATTTAATTCCAAGACCATCTATGCTAATTTGAATCTGCATAATGCTGTGCAGAAAAAGAGAAGTTTCCTGCATAGAAATTTGCAATTTAAAAAGAAAACAGGAAAATAAGTTTAGGTAGGGCAGGTGAGTCCAATCTGATTATATGCTCAATTCTGAGACTAATGCACATGTTATGTGTGAAGGATGTTTTACTTAAAATGTTTTTGTACATGCATGTGAATGAAATATGTAACTTTGCTGTGTTTATATGGAACAAAATTGCTTGTAAATATTTCAGGGTTGGTTTTTTTCCTTGCTCTCCTGGAGAGAGTTTCTTTGTAATTTCTTTAAAAAAAAAAAAATCAGAAATAAAAATCCTAAAGGTGGTGTGTGGATTTTTTTGTTTGTTTTGAAGAATGTTGCTGTGAACACAAAGGCTACTTTTGGGGTTCTGTCTACCCTTATGTGGGATCTGGAGAAGACCTTTTGCAGGCCTGAATAAGGTACTGAGATGATATCACTGTTAACATCACAACTAGGGAGACAAGAGATGTTACTCCAGGATGTGGCCAGAGAAAATGGAAGTCTTTATTTTTCACGGGTGCCAGTGCTGGTGAGCCCCAGAGGTGATATTAGTACCACAGTGCTAATATTGGTGTACACCTAGCATGAGCTTTCTCTTTCTGAAGCAACTACTTAAATATACTTCTACTGCTTATATTACCAGACTACCTAGGAGCCCTGCTCCAAGCCTTGTGCTTTGCTCTTTTGTGTGCTGGTCTGCTTGCTCTATATACCGCTTTAGACTGCAGTGAATGAAGCACAGCCTATTTTCCCCTCTTCTCTGCCTGTCATAGTGGAGCTGAGGGAGGACGTTTGCTGCTTGATAGCCCTGCTAAGCAGTTGCAAATAGCACGCCGTGGATTAGGATATAGGCCCGTGTTGCTTGCCTGGAGAGAAGGAATAATAATCATAGTGCTTCCCATCACCCCTGTACCCGAGAGCGGTCTGGCCCACAGGACGGCTGTCCTCTGAAGCCGACACTAGTGAACTAATTTCCCAGTTCGCGGGTGAGTCTTCTGGGGCTGTGCTTTCCACTTCCCTGGCAGGGCTGGGAGGAAGAGGACGGCAACCACCCGTTCGCATTGCACCCCACCAGATTAAAACCTGAGCCCACTTGCATCCCGGTTCTACCTCCCTTTGCTCCAACAAGCTGAAGTGCCCGTGCCGCACCGGCTGCCGGGAACCTCGATGACAGATGATCTCAGTGGGGGGACCCCGCTTCCCTGCGCCGGCTGGTGGGCTCGCTGTGCCCCCTGCCCTGCTGTGGATGCAGTTGGGGCCGGTGGTCCGTGGGGTGGTGGTGGGGGGGGCAGCCGTGGCCGCGTGGTGGTGCTGGCCGCACACCGCTGACGGGGGGCTGCCGGCCTGGGGGATGCTGCAGCCCAGGGAGGGCTGCTGCCAGCTGCAGGGACAAGCTCTCCCCTCCCTAAAAAAAAAAAAAACAAAACCCCAAACCATGTCATTTTCGCTGCATCTTTTATATTGGAGATTAGAATCGCCTCTTTGTTGCTATGGAAATGCTTGCATGAAAGAAACGACCTCATTATGCGTTATGATGAAATCTCCTTTGGGGTGGGCTCGGCGCCCAGCACCCTTGCATGGGGGAGAGTGGGGCTGGTGGATCCGTGGCAGGGCGGTGGTGGGGCGGTCACCCCTTTTGCACTGATGATGCTCGGCGATTTGCAGAGCTTGTGAGTCTTTCCCTCCTGGCTTGGTGGGCCAGAAACAGCCCCGGCTCCTGGACCAGCACTTCCCGTTGGGAGTTGGCTCGAAGTCATGGCTGCATCACATCTGCGCCCAGGCTGCACGTGCCCTTGCCCTGGGGTGTGTGTAGGGTGTCATTGCAATAGGCAGCGGGGCCCTGACAGAGAGCTGGATGAAAGGCTTGGGTGTCGTGAGGGGTTGTCTTTACATCTGGTGTCTGTCAGGGCCCTGGCATCCACTCTATGTGCTTTTCTCCATAGCTGTGCCTCACAGCTTCGTGCACCATCCAAGCATCCCGCTGCCTCTGCTCGCCCTGTGCCACCCCTGGCTCCTCACCTGGGTTTGCCCCCATCCCTCCCTTGATCCGCATCGCTCATTCTCCTCGCGAGCTCCTGCTGGCATTTCCATGCCCTCACTGCCCGGCTTCTCACGGTACACTGTTGCTGCCTGTCTTGAATTGCAAAGCAAACTTGGGAAGCAACTTTTTTCTCTAAGTGAAAAAAAATCTCATAAGATTATTTGTCTTAGTTTTAACTAAAGTTTTCTTTTTTTTTTGGTGGAGGAAAGGGAATTGGAACTTGGACAGGCTTTGAAGGAAGGATGCTTCCTAAAAAGGCCAAGTTTGATTGTGATGAAGCTTTGGGGAGATAAACCTCTATCCTTTTGTTAGGAGTATTATACAGTCCCCTGGGATAATCTGTCCCCTTGCCCATGGAGTCCATCTGACGGGGAGGCAAGGGAGAGGTGGGATGCTGGATTGTAGGGAAACTTTGGATTTTCAGGTCACATGCTGAGATAATCTGAGCTGTTGCCAGTGTAGACCGGGCGCTAATGACTTTGTCTTCCTCTGAGAAGCTGTGGAGGTTGGTGAGAAATTAACCTCTTGTTGTTGGAGTAAATGCTGATTGTTCTTCTCTGCTGCTCCATCTTGTTGCTGCTGGAAAACTAGTGGCCCAGCATGGAAGGTGTGCTGGATTCCAGCTCCAGCATAAAGCTCCTCCATCCCTGATACCTCCAGGCTGAAGGAGGGGGAGAGGCAGGACTTGCACATTAGGAGATCAGGCAGAGGTCACTGCGGCAGCCTGGGCCAGGCATGGAGCATGCTCTAGGGTTTGTGTTGGCCTGCTTTGCCAGAGCTGGCATTTGTTGAAAGATAACCCCACGAAAGATTTTGTGAATTACAGAAGCTTACCCTTTCTGGGTATCAGTTTCAGAGTTTTCTGAGAAAGGCTGGAAACATGATAGTGTTTGCCAATACCAACACAAACACAAAAAGCAAGCCTTTATTTTATTTTTTTTTTTTCATTACATTTTCCAAGCATGGAGTAGCCACAGTGTCAGTTTTGGTGTTCCTGATCTTGCTGGAGGAAGCTTAGTGTGCTTGGTAAATGTGACGTGGCTGCTGCTCCTGCAGCTCCTTCGAAGACAGCGATGCTGAACATTTAGCAAAAACGTTCTTTTTCATCTGCAGTGCCCAGTAGTGAATAGACTTAAAGGTATGTAACCAGACCAGTTTAACACTCCCCATCTTCCCCCATTGTCATTCTCTTCACTCTTGTGATACCATAATTTTGCTATTATTTGAGTCGATATAAACTCTTCTGTTGTACAGCAGTCCTGGATTTCTCTAGTAAAGAAAAGAAGCAAGGATGGTAACTCTTAAGGCCTAAATTAAATGACATGAAACAATTCTAATCTAAAAAGCTTTAGTATCTAAACCTATCTTCTGAGACTTCCTCCTACCCTCTAATGAAACAAAGGCACACCTCCACTTCCTGACTTCTTTGATCATCACATTGAAAACAAAGTAGTTAATTTATGTTGTGGTAGCTGAATTAAATTTGTCTGATATGGCTGAGGTGTCACAGCCCTATTAACTACAGCTGCCCTATAATACAGTGTATTTTTAAACAGGCAGGTAGGATACAATATAATTGTTTGTCTACTGAATGAATTTTTGTGTGGAAAAGGGTGAGCAAACCAGTTACATCTCAGTATATCCAAATCTTCCACCATGACTTCAAAGAAACCAGACAAACTAAATGAATAAAAAGACACACTCCTTCGTGTTTTCGGATCCTCTAGTTTAAAGCTCAGAGATCTTCCTGCACTCATTTCCATTCTTTAAAAGATGAGCCTTGCACAACAGATCAGTGGGAGCTCTACAGCTCTCAGCACTGATTTCTCTTCCTCTTCTCTCCATGTCTTGCAATTCTGTTTGCATGCTCAGCTTTGATAAGCTGTGTTCTTCTCAGGTTGGGTGCAAAATGTGCTTCCCTAATGAACGAATGAATGTACTTCCCCTTACAGGGCATCTAATAAGATACCTTGCAAGACACCCATCTTATAAGGCATCTAATGAGAATCACCCCTTGAAAAGGTACTAACTAATGGCCTGGTCCTACTGATTACCCCTGAAGCAAGTGGGGATTAAAGATGCCTGGTCTTGCAATTGCAGGCCAGAAAGGAGACTGCTTGTTGGCCTGCCACAGACCCTTATGCATAGACTGTTTACTCTATTTCATAAATTCTTCATGAGTCTGGCATCTTCCAGAGTCTTAAGCAGTTTCAGAACCCATGGATGCTGCCTTCAGTGCTGTTCATGGGAGTTTCTAGGGTGCTTTAATGAGGCACAGAGGTAATTTTGCAGAGTCATGGTGGAGGTAGATGTGTACCTGTGAATGCCAGTGTGAGACTGTGAAGGAACTGAAGTTCCTTTTTGGAAAGGCAGGTGGAAGAGACAGTGACAGTCTGCACAGAAAATCTGTAAGCAGCCTCACTCGGAGGGGAAGCCTGAGCTCTTGGAGTGTCTATTGAAAATTCGTACAGGGGTGAAGGATCTAAAAGCGAAAGGAAAGGCAGAGAAAAGAGAAAGGTGAGACAAATTCTTCTAGGAACTGCAAAAGTTAAAAATTACAAGTCTTGATTTGTTCCTCCCCCCTGCCCTGAATCCTGCTGCATCTGTAAGATTTCAGTGATTCAAAATGACCTAGGAAAGGCTGAAGAGACAGAGAGGGCAATCCATGTAGGTACATATTTGGGAAATACTGATGTAATTAGTATTTGTATGTGCATTTATCTATGCAGAGATGTACATAACAGTTATAGATATGGTTATAGAGTTACCATCGTATCATTTACAGTTCGCAAAGGATTGTGAGCGGTTCCCATGCTACTTCTGTCAGCATCTTGGCTTTGAGGGATGTGTGACCAGAAGAGCTTTGGGGGCTTGATATAACCATGTAATGCTCCTAGTCTTTCATCTAGCAATTCAGATAAGCATATCTATAATTTTAAGCATATGAACAACAGGGTGTGGATGTGTTTTGAATTATGCGTACACCTCAATGCTTTGCTGGATAAGAGCAATACAGCAGAGTAATGAGCAAAATTTAAAAAAATAAAGCTCATCAAGCTAAATTTAGGTCAGGCTCTGCAGTTCATCTCTCTGGACACCTGATGCCTCTAGCTAACTGGTGTGACTGGGTTGCTCCAGGAATGATTTTTTATTCTACTGATCTGACAGTACCCGTCATTTTCTTATACACAAGCGTCCATATCACTAAATCACCTCTGCTAGTTAGTG
The DNA here is from genome assembly GCA_013400535.1 of Scopus umbretta. Lineage (NCBI taxonomy): Eukaryota > Metazoa > Chordata > Aves > Pelecaniformes > Scopidae > Scopus > Scopus umbretta. The sequence continues at coordinate 24,397 of VZTL01013520.1, forward strand.
CTAATTGGATCCCTTGCTGTACCCTTGGAGGAGCATGAAAAGTCTGAATGGAAGCTGAAGGCCCATCTCCCCACAGAACAGCACTGGGACAACCTTTGAATAAATAGCAACTTCTGCTTTCACATTATGCTCCCAGGTCTTGCTACAGAGGGGCTTTCAAAAACCAGGGCTGTTACTCTCACCATTTTCTGTCAGGACTGAGTTTGTCCACACAGAAGTTAATACAAAGCACACTAACCACTAGTAATTGTTTGCTTTCAATCATGTTTTTCTGCTAGTGGATGCCTGTGTGTGCAGTCTGGTGCCCTGGGCAGGCTCCAGCCCCTGTTAAACAAGAGAGACAAAACTGGGACATGAGCAGAGTGGGAATGCAGATGGGTGTTGGCATGAGATCAGTTGCTTTTACATAGTTGCTTTTAAAATACCACCCTTCATTTAAGCTGTGTCATGCTTTCTGATATATCATATCTTATGATGGCTAAGACAAAGTTAATAAGTTTTTGGCAGACTGAACAAAGCCCATACAAGAGTAGGTCTTTTTACAAAATTGCTCTTTCAGGACCCTTCTGAGAAATCCCTAATTGTCCTGGAAATTCTCCGCTTTACATGTAGATGTTCAGTGTGTAATCCCGAAACAGATCTTCATTTCTGAGCAGTAATTCTTTGAGGACTAAGTAAAAATACATCCATTGTCTTGCAAAGAAATTCTTCCATCCTTTTCCAAAAGAAGCGATGAGCTTCTCGCCTTAATAAGGACAAAAGAGAGGGAGAAGGGGAGAGGCAGAACTGACACCTGTAGTCCACGCATCTGAGTTGGGTTCCATTTTTCTTTTTATGTAACCAGAATATCTTGAAATCTGCTTCTGAGAAAGGATAAATGGAGTGGCCTGTGGAGAATGGAAATACTACAATTTCATTCCAAGGAAAATGAGGGAGGAAAAACAAGAGTCCTGCCAGCAGAAAAACAATGCTCTTTGTCCTCTGTCACTTCCGATGCCACCCCACTGACTATGGTGGAGTCCCTAAGGGAAACAGAAGTAACCAGAAGGCAGAGAGATAATTTCACATGTTTTTAAAGCCTGTTCTCATTTGAAGTTATTTACATTCTCTCTTTATCTTGTCAGTTCTAGGCCCTGAAGGTCTTCCTATCCTTTTCCTTTCAATATGTGTGGGTGAATTGTGGGATCCTTTCTGCTCTCCTCCCCCTTCTCTAAGGTCTCCACTTGGTTTCCCAGTGAGATGCACATAGATTTTCTATCTGGCAAAACACAGCATCGCTATTCCATACTCCGCTCTAAATCTCATATGTCAGTCTCCTTCCAGCTTTGCAGGTTTTGTTTGCATAAATGAGTGGACTGTTACCAAAAGAATCCAGATTGGCAGCTCTGAAGACTCTTTTCATCCACAGAGCAGAAATAATGCAGCAGCAATGTGATTGGGATGACTGCTATGCTGGCTAACACCAGGGACTGAACTGGGGAACTTCCAGAGCTTAAAAGCATGACCCCCTTTATAACCTGAGCTGAAAGTAGGAGGACTGTAAGAGACCTGTAAGCTCTAGGGACTGGGCATGTAGAGGGAGAGCTAGACCATGGGCTGACTGCTCAGTTATATGAGTGTCCTCTGAAAATGAACTCTTTCCAAGTGTCTGGGCTTTACAGCACTGTAAATCCTGTGCAAGTCACTATCTAAGTGATGATAGTCATCTTACTGGCCATATCAGAAACTGTGATTCAGCCTAAACTAGAGGGAAGATAATCCTTAGATCAAGTTAGTTTTAGATTCCCTGCAGATGCTACTGGCATAATCACTGGGCTTATTCTATGGTAATGATCCTGTAATGGTTGCAAGGTTAGTTGTGCCCCTGGCTGCCCCAGATCTCAAGCCTCTGGCCATCTCCAGGCCTTGGATGAACTGGGTGGTCTTCCTTCTCCTGGGCCCTGGCTGGAATCCTCTGTGCAGCAATGGAGCCATCCTGTAACAGGTGTAGCTCATAGCTCCATAGAAATATAAAGCTGGAAGAGGTATAGGAAGGTCCTGTAATCCAGTGCCTTGCCTCATCCAGGACCACCGGTACATAAATCATTCCTAATTGACATTTGTCCAAATCTCTCCTTGAAGCTCTTGAGTGACGGGAGACTCCACAGCTTCTTAGGCAATCTATGTGACCAAGCTGCTTTCCTCACTTTTTAAAAAGTATTTTCTAATGAGCAGCCTGTATACTTTTTGCTGCAGGTTAAGGTACCACAGCGTCTGTTGCTCTGTAAAACTCCTATCTGACCCATACCTTTCCACCCTGTTTTTGTGCTGCTGGTTATTCAACAGTGTAAAATCTTGTGCATACCCCTTGTCTAACCTGTTCCTTCCCTAGACCATTTCCACAGCCTGCTAAGGTCATTCTGAATCCTGACCCTGAACTCTGTTGTACATGCAGTCCCTTGCAGCTTAGTGCTAGCAGATTTAATAAGAATAATCTCTCTTCCATCATCCAATCTGTAGTGAAAAAAATGGATAGAAGCAATCCGAGGACAAGACATGTAGAACAGTTTTGGAAAAACAATGATGACAAATAACTGAAGGCAGGTTGTATGATCCTCAAAGCTAACACTTTTTGGTTTTCCAGTAAGTGCCAGGATGTTTTATTGGGAAATCCCTGTTTGAATTAAAGATATTTATTATTAATAATATTTTCACTAGCTGTGATATAACTTGGATCTCAATCACAAGGTTACATTTCATTATTCTTAAATTATTGCACAGGATAGCATGGCTCAACTCATAGCCTGGATAAGCCCTTGTGTCACTTCCATCCAGGTGCTGTGCTGCATCTCTCTGTAGGAGGCATTGCACTGGCTCCAGGTCGGCTGCGCCAAGCCAGGCGTCGTGATGCCTTCACCAGCCAAAAGTGGGACAGGCCATGGCAGTTGCTGTCCGAGAGACAGAGACAGTGGCACAGGTTCTTCCCAGGAAGGTGGGAAACATGCCACCTTGGCAGAGTTCAGCCCCAAGATATCAAAACCGGTCTGAATGGGAGATTCCACTTTGAGGTGCTCTGGCACATACATTTCACAGCCATAGCTGATACCTGCTGATTCAGAGAGTAAATAAAGTTGGGTTTAAGAATTAGTATATTCACAAGGAAGGTTTTTTTGGTTTTTTTTTTTTTTCCTGTGTGTGAAGTCATTCATTCAGGCCTTAAGAAAGGTATCTGAAATAACTACTTGCAGAAAACTACAGGTAAGTAAGCAGCTTCCTCCTCTGTCCATCTCTTCCTACTTCCAACCTGAGGGAGGAAAAAATATGCAGCTGGGGACCCCCAGGGGAGCTGCCACAAAGCAGGGATCAGGTCTTTTGTTTTCTCCTCTGCCTGGGTCATTAATTCACTCCATGACATAAGCAAATGTCTTATGAGTCTTGAGCCTCAGTAGTAAAATAGTGGTGAAGATCCATCCAGCCCTCAATAAATTACTGGTTGTTTTTAGAGTCTTCTGAGGAGTTCAGGAGCATCCCACAAGCTCAACAGCTCCACGAAACACAGACCTTTTCCTGTACTCAGTCTGTGGCCAAGGGTTTTGGCTGTCCTAAAAGTAACACTGGCCACTGGGCCCTTCTTTAGCTGGTGGGAAGAAAAAGATGCCAGCAACACACATCTCAGCCCAGATACGTGTGAGTTGTCGTGCTTATCATTACCATTGTTCATTTGCTGCAAAGCAGGTGTTAGTTCAGAAAAAACATAAAAGCTGCATTCTGGATTGTTTGTTCCTCGTTAAAATGATCTGGGCCCCTGTGGGCATGTGTTGTCTTAATATTCTGGTGCTGAGAAGTGCCGCATTTTCATAATGAAAGCTGTTGCAGGAAAGCAATTCCGACCTCAGATAAAAGGAGAAGATTACACTTGCCACTCGAGTTATGGTATTAGAACAACTGATTTTATTTGTTTTCATTTCATTTTCTCTGTCAGCTGCTGCTGAACCTCTGTGCAACGTTCTTCAGAGATGTTAATTGTATTTTGTGTGTCTGGATCCCCCTAAGAAATGACAAACGTTTTCACTCACAAATTAGATGTCTCTTTTCATTTAAACACCAACAAGGAAAGCTAATTTAAGAATGGTGGAGCCATTGTTCCAGCAAGGGCCCTGATGTGTGATAGAAGCTGACAAATAGATTTAGGGACATAGAGCAACAAACTCTGTGTTGGGAATGTAGATCTATAAGATACTAATTTAATTTTTCCCTCAGCTGGTTCACAAGTCAAAAAAAGGATCACATCTATGCAGTAGGACACAGCAATAAAGTAACTTCATTCAGTTTTCAAGGGTACAGTCACATAACTTATGTCCAGCATTGAAGTGGACATGGCAACCTTTGGACAAAGGTCCTGGTGACACCTGTAGGTGCTTTGCCTGAGGAAAGTCTTGAAGGCTTTTTCTAAGTCTTGAGTAAATGGAAAGGAGGAAAGAACTGGTAAATAACATGCAAAGAGATGGGGAGAATGCTGAGTACATGGATCTGTGCAGAGTGGGATGTAGGGAATATATTGGGGGTACTCCTACCAGCTGAAAAGAAAGGGAAAATGACCAGAATTGACCCTTCTGGCAGAGGCCCCTAGGGAAATTCACCCAACATGACCAAAGTCATGCTGGAGCTGCACCTGAGTATAGTCGTTTAACTCTGGGAACTCAAACCTAAACATGAGTCTGACATCAACACAAACAGGTATTTCAGGAACAGCTCCCCTCCCCATGCTAGTTGCTAGGACTTCACAATGGCCAGAGATGCGACACAGGTGCTCAGCAGTTGTTAACAATTCTCTCAATCACCCCAGAGAAGAAAAGACGCCAGCACAGCATCCATCCTTCTTTCAGGCAGCTCTCCCTTCTTACCTTCTGATTCTGCATGACCAGATTGCCTATGGAAAAAGCATGTGAACATCAGGGAGGCAGTGGAATATCTTCCCCTTCTTTGCAGGTCAGTATACAACACAAATTTCAGAGCTGGAGTTCTCCTCCCATGTATTCAGGGTCTGTTGCTCATGGTTCTCATTTTTTTCCAAACTAGTTAGGATGTGCTCCAAGCAGGGGCAGCTTTGCAGCATTTCGGCAGCGGATGCTTTCTGTTAGGCTTTGTGCTCCCTTGTGAAAAGTGCAACAACCCTTGACCAGAGTCAGTGACTGTGTTCATCAGTAAATGCTTGAAGGTGACTCCAAAATGCATCTTAGCCACATTTTTCTTGCCTCAGTACTCAAGAGAAAATAAGTCATCCCATAGTTCTGCAGCAGGACTGCTAGCTGCTGTGGATCCTGCTGGACTGTGGCCTCAGCTTGTCCACTGTGGAATGGGCTTTCTTATCTGCAGGTTGGCCAAAGCAAGTTTCCAACTTAAGACTTCTTTGTCTTTCCCTGTGGCCCCAATACCTTGTCAAACAGGTAGTTCAGGCAACCTTGAAGAAATTCAGAGCAACCTTGGTCCCACTTTTTGATTTTTGCCAAGCACAGCATAGACCTTTGTGGAGAATGATGGCCTGTTAATGTGGAAATTAGATAGCCACCAGGCATATTGTGTGTCAGCCATCAGCCAGGAGGCTGAGAGGACAGGGACAGCCACACTGTGAAGTCTTTCTGTAACAGCTGTGTGTTCAGCCCATGATATGAGAGAGTCACTAAGAGCTCCCCTATTTATTTTCTAATGCCATTGGGCAATAGGCAGAGCTGCAGGAAAACTAATTCCCAGAGGAGAGGGCTCTGGCTGCCTGCATCCCTCAGGGCGTACCTCCTCCGGCACTGAAAGCACACAGCATCTCCCAGCACAGCCTATAGACTGTAAGCTGGGTTTTGGCAATTTTGCCAGTGCTAAGTAGCATCTTCCTTCGTAAGTGGTCCTACTACAATCAGCGGGGTAAGCTCTTACCTGAGTGAGGAAGTCGGGGAACAGCTGGTCCTCAAGAGCTGTGAGTTAAAAGTCTAGCAAGCAAGCTGATTTCCATAAAAATGGAGATGAGTCAGAGAGGGGAGAACCATATTTGAGTGCAAATGCAAGCAATTAGCTCAAAGCCATTACTGTAATGGCTAGAAAGATTTTTTTTTTATTATCATTACTGAAATGCATTAGCAATACCTTTTTTAAAAATGTAAATATACACAGTACAATCCCATCTATCTGCCAGAGCATGAAGTAACCCCATTTCAGTGGTACGTGCAGAGGAGTCTGTGGAGGCTCTTAACCACAAACACAGAACAGTACAGAATATGAATTAAGGCTTTACCAGGTAACACTTGAGAAAGGCAGCTGTGATTAGATACCAACACAAATATTTACTTAAACTGAAAGCTGGACTTTCAGAACAATATCTAGGAACACCTGCCTGGCACTACCTGCTTTCCTGGCCTTGACCCGTGCTGATGCCCCTCTTCTCCAGAGTACTGCTTTTCTGTTGTTCAGGTCCCATCACAGGGTATGGCAGCACTGGGGACTTTCAAGGTCCTGGTGGTGTGGGGAACTGGTGTCGACTGCAATGGAAGTCTTCTATCAGTCTCAGGGTACTCTTGGACAGCTTTGGATTTTTGTTCAAAGAGAATTTTAAGTCCTATCTCTCCACTTCATCTAATCTCATTGCATTTGCAGCTACATGGTTAAAATAGATGGTCAATGAATTCAATCTCTTCTGTGAAAAATGTGATGAAAGTGAAAATGTTCAGTTTTGTTCAAGCTGGCAATACATGGTGGTCTTCCCCCTGATTGTGAGTGGAAGTGAGTTGATTTTTAGGTTGCTTTTCTCTCCATCTTCTTTTTGCCCTTGAAACAAGAGAACAAAAATAACAAAAGAGGAAACCCCCAATAACATACCTTAACAGTTGTTTTGGCTGGACTGAAAGAGTGCAGCTCAAGATTTTGGAACCCTGTTACCCACCTACAAGGTGGGCAGTGCAGCCCAGTTCCCTGCAAACCACTTGCACATCTCCGTTGCACTTCTTTGAGGGGAACTGTAGCATCAGACTGAGATAATAGCATGAAGCATTACCTGTATGAAACCAGCCTTAGACACACACAGGAGGTTCTCAAATATAATTCAGAGATGATCAGTCCCCTGAGGGACACACACTGCCCTGATGTGAAGAAGATCAGTTAGTCATGTAACTCAATCCAGTAAGCATCATACCACCATTCATGTTTTTTCTAGTGCTGACAGAACCTAGGACATCCAGGAGAAATGTTCTTTTGGTGAGCTGGGGAAAGTATCCATGCTTTCTAGATCCTAAGCGTCACTTCTTCAGTTGTAAATTTGGGACCTATACTGTACCTTCCTTGACAAATATTTGCATTTTTAGGGTTTTACTTGTGTGGCTACAGTGGTTGGTGGTGTGGGGATATTGAGTTTCACTCTCACAGCTCTGCAGAACCTGCTGCAGTTCTTGAAGAACTGCCTTATTCCTGACATAATTTGGTAGAAAAATACCTCGAAAAGCATAGTGTTATCAACAGGCACATCTCCCCTGGCAGTGCCTTGTCCATGTAGAAACACTGAATGGCTCTTCTGGAAAAGTCACTGTGTACAACTATAGTTTTATTCACACCAGTAGCTCTGCTAGTATCTGAGCTGTTTACTGTGATGAGAAGGCAATGCTGCGTGACAGTCAGCTTGTTTGAAAATATAGGTTTTTGCTTCATTAGACAGGTAAGGTGGAGACTTATAGGTCAACCTCTGCCTTTGAGTACATGTTCATGGTTTTCACTGAAGGCAGTAGAAAGAAATAGGCAGAGATGGGGTGGGACAGTCTATTTAATCCTCTGTTCAGTAGTTTCCCCTACAGGCAGGTGGTGAATTCACTGTGTTTGGTGCGTGTGGAAGTACTGCTGTGCATATGTCTGTGTGTAATTTATACTTTCCTTCAGGGGCCTCAGTGAGTCTGAACCTGTCCCGCAGGTGATATGGAAGACATTGTCTGCTGGAGAAAGATGTATCATATTTTATACTTGTTTTGGATTCAATGAGGTGACAAATGTAAGCCTGTTTTTTATTACCGAGTGGCTGCTGTATTTCTCACAACTGCTTATTGAGTGTTGCCTGACAGAGACAGAAAGTCCTGGGTTATGCATTTCTGTTATTTATATGCAAGGACACTCTCTGTAATCTGTTCAGAGATGACTGATGCCCTCAGTCCCATCAGCTCAGTGTGGTGCTCATTTCTCTGCACAAGGTGCTTCCATCCGCCAAAACGGCATGGGGTGGGGGTGCTTTCAGCTGGGGCCCTCACCATGTCTGACAGGCCCTTGATTTGATGGCACTTCAAATCATGTGCTGAACTTTAGGCTTGCAAGCAGCCCCACCAATTTGCGGTTCAGTTCACGGAAGTGGCCACTTCCACCGAACTCACACCATGGACCAGCAGAAGACCTGTGGGCAGCCACTATGCGTGATCCCATGCAAAGCCAGCCCATGCCAATGCTGTTGTTTGAGCACTGCTTGGACCCTCTGGCTGTAAGTGTAGAGGGCATCCTGTGGCTTGTCATAAGCCCAACAGCTGCTACCCCCCAAGACAGGCTTGAAGTCACGGCACTGTGAAGCTTTGATAGAAAGCTGGGGATGCTCTCCCAGAAGGATCCGACAGCAGGAAGGGAAGGACAGTGCCTCTCCTTGCCTGCAGGAGCTTTGCAGGGATGTTACCATTCAATTCAGTCTCATTTCTGGACTCAGGAAACGGGGGCTGGTTTCTGGGATGGATCCCAGAGAGCCAGTGGCTGGGGCACTCTCTGGGTGACTGGATGTCCTCAGTTGTCCTCTTTCCTATTTACCTTTGTGAGAAGTGTCTTCCACTCCTGGCATGTTTTCTGTGTGGGAGTGGAAGAGGTAGTATGAAGGGCTGTCACCTCCCTCTTCTGTCCCAGTAGAAAGCATCCGAATGGATGTGAAACACTCTCTTGAGCCTCTGGCTGGTGATCAGCTGCCCTGCGCTGTTTGAATGGGATAAGGAGTCAATGCCAGATGAAGGAATTGCATCTGCTCATTGCACACACCCCAGCCCCTCAGAAAAAATGGTGACACTTACTTTGAGAGGAGAGCCCTGCATGGTGGTTCTGGAAGAATTTCGTGAGGCGGTATGTAGACCATTGCCGGGAGCAGGGAACACTGGGGTGAAACAAGCAGAGAAGGATGCAGTTCATTTCAGCTCAGGATGGATATCAGTTACTGACACAGTCCATTAGTGAGGCTCTTTGTTATACCAACATAATTGTGTTTTCAGAAAGAAAAGGGGAAAAATAATCAATATGCCCAGTTCATTTTAGAACGATAAATAACCACAGGTCTCTCCCCTGCCTCATTTATAGTATCGGTCTCGGCTGGAAGAGCAAAAGGTGCTGTGCTGGGCTGTTTGGACAGCAGAAACAGGCACTACACCTCTCTCTGAACTCTTTTCCTGCCTTCAGGCACTGGAAAGAGATCCCACTTCTCAAAGGCGATGCACGGAGCAGCTGCAATACAGTTCTTTGACCTGAGCTTTCACATCCATCATTACTGCTTGCTGCAACCCACTTTTTCTGCTCTGGCCATTTTAGTATAGTGGGTCCCAGCACTCACTGCCCCAGTCCACAGCCATGGAAATGGTTTCCTCTATTCATTACATCTAAAAGACGGCTCTGAATCAGAAACTCCAGTTCTTCTTGCAAGGACTATGAAGGCAATAAGTAAAAACCTCTCCTAGTGAACACAGTCCTGACCTCAAAGCTTGTGTCATTTTTTGCTTTGCAGTGCACAGGGATGACACGTGCCCTGAGATATCGTGGTCAGATGGAGAGGGTGGGCAGGAATCACACCAGGCCCAGACTTCCAGATCAGAGACTACCCAGTGCACACATGAACCATGCACGTAGTCCAGAAGAGATCAAAGAGCATTTCTTTTGTATATCCTCACGTAGCACAAGCAATGGTATAGGAAAAATGATCACATGTATAAAACATGCAGTAATTCTTTTTGCTGTGCTTGAAGAGTGTAATTTCATCATCATCAACTTTTACCCAGTTTTCTCATGAGTCTTCTGTAGGTCTTGAAAATTTGTAGGATTGGCTAGAAAAACATATGATTAATAAGAAAACACTAAAGATGTCTTGGGTTTTTTTGTGTTTGTTTTTCTTGTTGTTGGTGGTTTTTTTGTGGGTTTTTTTGTTTTGTTTTCTGTTTTTGTTTTTTTTTTAAAAAAAAGACCTGTTAGGTTTCTAACTCTGTTTTAGAAGTAGAAGAAATAGCCATAAAAATAAAAAGAAAGCTGAAGATCTAGGTGGTAGACCTTTAAGACATACTGTAAATATTGCAGAAATTATAATGAGCTCACAGCAGTTTGTGAAAAAAATATGTCTACTTAAAATACAGCCTTTCAGAGATCAGGACCATAATTTAGTCTTGTGTGTGGAGAAATATGCTGTAAGTGCTTAACAAATTATAAAAATAATAATAACTATTAATAATAGATGCAACCTGAAAAAAGATGAATTGCTGCATTAGAGGACCCAGTAAAAATCTTTTTTTTCTGTTAAGGATCCTGTGCTGATAAGTGCATCTACTGTAGCAGCATATGCTGGAAAAATGCTCTGAGATAGGGCTTGGTTACACAGATTTACAAACTGAGTGATGGGAATCTGGGCTGCAGCATGAAAGTCTCATGAATCGGTGATAAACCTTGCCCTGCACAGCTTGCTGAGCCATGAAGCAAGTGCCATCTTTGTGGGAGTAGAGCATGGCTTGGCTACATGGCAATGGTGTGCCTGGTCCTGGGAAGGATGGAGCAAGGTGTATGGGAAGGAGTTTGGAGAGATTGGTGTTACAAAGAGGGGCCTGTGATACCCAGGGTTGTCAAACATGGAAAAGACCAACTCCTGATCACCAGACCTGTGCAGGTAATTGGGCAGAGAAATGTCTTCCCAATGTTTCCTATGGGAAAATGAACAGGCTCCCTGTGGACTTGCCAGAGCTGTAGGCGAGGCTCTGCACATCTGCCAGCTCCGGGTGCTGCACAGAGCCGGCCGCTTGTCTCCCAGGGTGTACAAGCAGATATCATCATGTGTGCTCATATTAGGGTGCATTTGGCCTCAGAGTGAGTTTATCATCCACATGGGAGCCCACAGTCAGTTGCATGCATAATGTAGATCCTTCCCTTGCCCGGGGCTTGAGCTCTCCGTATGCTGACTCCAGAGAGAGTAGGATATAATACAGATGTGAGCAGAAAGGGCATGTCTCAGTTTTGCCAGCAAAGCAGAAATCTCAGCTAAATGGCTAGAAAGTCTGCCCAGGGCACACCTGAAGGCAGAAAAAGCCAAAGGTGTATGGAAACATTGGATCTATGGCAGCATTTCCCTTTCCATTTTTAGCATCTTTTTAGAGACACATTTCTGCTGGATTGTTTACTCTGAACTGAACAGGTCTGTACGTTGGAGATTGATTTTTAGTTATAGAAAGGTTCTTGTTGCTATCTTGAAAATGTAAAGGAGCCATAAAATAATAATAAATTGCATTTTTTACTATGTGAAGTCCTCTTTACATTGCCAAAGTGATGAAAACAGGCCTGACTGTAAAAGGAGACTTAAACCTAAATTGCAAATTGTTGTTGTTCCCTTAACCTCTGTCATCTTCTCTCAGAGTATGAGATCTTGAGGTCTGGCTCCATCCTTCTTCAGTGTTTGGAAATTGCTCAGCACATGTGGTGGGCTGCTGTAAACATGTGATAAATAAGTACAGCATGCTGGGTTACAGCTTGGGCTTCAAACTGGTTTGAAGAGACAGTGGACATAATGCCCAGCTCAGGGCTCCTTATCTTTCAAGCACACAGAAATTTTAATGAGATATTATTGATACAAAAAGTACTGCAGAAGATTTCTAAGCTGGCCAGTGATGCAGAGAGATTTCCTCACTTTCTCTCTTTTGTTCCTTGATGAAACTCTTGTTTTTTCCCCATTAGAAAATTCTCCATTATTACATAATGCTTTCCTCATTGCCTCAGTGCAGTCCTTATGCTATGTTTCAGGTATATAGAAAGAAAGGTCTTTAAGTATTTCCACTGCTCTTCCACCACAGCTAGACGGAAAGGTCTTTTGCCTCAGTTTTTCGTAGTGTTTGCATACAACAAGGCATTTAAGCCCTAATTTAATCCTTTTTTCATAGAAGTGGAAACCTTTGTTTCCACTTCATCCTTTCCTTCTCTTTACCCAGGAGAATTTCTTTGCCATCTCTCTCCTTGGGCTGAGCTTTCCATTAGGATCCACTCCAGGCTCCATTCTTGCTCTGTTTTTCCACTCACAGCCTCAGAGGCTTTTAGCACAAGGTGGTGAAACCAGTAAAAGAAGGAATACAAATATCCATCACTATTATTAATGGTTACTGCAATTTCTCAGGATGATGAAATACAGCTGTTGGCAGAGCAAGAGCATCCAGGAGACCCTGTCTTTCGCCAAGGTCACTTTGGCCAAGCTTTACAGAGACACAGGGCAAAATGGCAGTTATTTTCCCAGGTGCAAAAAATCTCAGTTCATACTATGTGGTACAACACAGAGAGGGGTGGCACGCTGAAGCAGATATGGGGGCATGGTTTCAGCATGGCAGGAATAAGAGAATCCCCTGCGGAAGGACATTTCTCCTCCTGAGCTGAAACCTGGAGCAGAAGTGGCCCAAAATGGACTGGAAAAGAAAATCAACTGCATATAAAAGTCATCTGGATTTAAAATTGAACCACACTCAATGACAGCATCTGTCTCTACCTACCGTTGCTGTGCTCACCCTGGTCCCAGTTACTTGGGGCTTTTAATGTAACCTCTTTATCAGCTCTTAACTGCACTTGAAGGAAGAGAGAGAGGGGAAAAAATTCTAGGTCGTTTCCATAGCTATATCTCCTTTCCCATAATCTGAATGACAATCCGACACTGAAGCTTCTATTGTCAGCTGTTCCTGAGAGGGGATGAGGGAAGAAAAATTTCTTGAGGCTTCCAATTACAAATGTAATGATCTCCACAGAGCACAAAGCAATGTCTGTCTGTAATGCAGACAGGTTGAAACAGAAGATGTAGAAGAGGAATAATAGAAATGAGAGTGTCACAAACAAATACAGAGATGCTTCTGACATCTATCCCCCAACGATCCTCTGTCATTATTTGCTGAAAAACTCAATATACTTGTTTGGGGATGAAAAAAGAGAAATAAACCATAAAACACAGAAACAGAGAACCGTATGGCTGGAGAAGGGGAATGTTCTTCCCTCCCACCATCTCCCAAGGCTTTTGGAAAGCTGATCCCTCTCACACAGCTGGACATCCTTGTGGGTATCTAACAATAATAAACACCTAATGACAGGTAGCAGCTGGCATATCTTAATTTTATCAGAATGTTGATATTACTGTTTTTGTCAACTCTTGGATCTGACTCCTGTCTCAGTGACACTACCAAAGTCAGGCCCTTGCTCTGCGTCTTTTCTGGGGCTGCCAAGGACAGAACCTGGATCACTTTGGGCAGTCAGGTCTTGTGTCATCTTTACTGTTTCTCTGATTAATGGAAACATTTGCCCATGTCTGGAGGGAATATGATCAGTGTGGTGAAATTGGTGTCATACAGAAGGTTGGATGTTCCTTGTTTAGTCACCTGTGGCATTTTTGGGCTCCTGTTTTAAAAACAAACAAAATCAGCAACCTTTTCCTCTCCATGAATTTTGCTTTAGCCTATTTGTTTTCCTGCTTCCTGAGGGCTTTTGTAACCAAGCGTTACAGGCTGTTTGACTTATCAGATGCAGTTGTAGGCGATAAGCTGATGACTTATAAGAGCAATTAGCACAACCAGCAGAAACACAAAGCACAGCATGGTTTTGCGAGAGTGGTTTATGGAGGAATGTTATCTACTTAGACACTGATCTTTCCTGAACTTGCTTTAACATTTCTTCTGAATCTGTTGGGTTTTTTTTTGTTTGGGTTTTTTTTTTTTTTTCCCCCTAAAATCCCTGATCCTGGTGTCTCTCTGTGGAGGGGCTGTCCCTACCTGTGCTGAGAGTGTCAGTGCTGTGCTCTGTGCCCAGGGACAAGGGCAACAGGAGTCTTTCTGTTAACCCCGTAAAGCATTCCCTGCTCCACTCCTTGGATGAGAAACCTGAGATGAGCTGAATATAGCTGTCAGGTGTCCCAGAGCCGAGTGTCAGAGAAAAACGGGCCCTTCACAGAGCTCATTGACAGGAGCTGCTGGCTGGGTCTCCATGCACTAGCAGCCTGGGTACAGCCTTGGTACTTCACAAACAGTGGGTGATGTCTTGCGAGCTGACTCCAAGAAGTAGGACACACATGCACAGATACGTCCAGCTCCAAGGAAGGGAGGCTAGGGTGACCGTCAGCTACCCTGATACCCTATCTGTTTTGGACTTCTTGGGGTAGATAAAGGCTCTGGCACAAAGTAAATCAATTCCCTTCCCTCTGCCCATCTTAGTCCTGCTTGGTTTTTCTTCCTGCCTCCATAAAAACTCTCCATGGCACTGTAAAGTGGTAGGGTTCACATCAGTAGCAGCCTTGTAAGGTGGCCTGTCCTGTAGTGACTGGAGATACAAAGGAAGGGCACTGCTTAGTTTACTTCTTCGAGGTTATTCCTGCTTTGAAGATTTTTCCATGTTGTTTTCTGAAGTCTGGGGAATTCCAGGGATTTTCATCCCTTTTCATCATCTCACAGGGACCCGCTCTTTGCTTATCAGCTCTGTCCTTGCAGCCAGGTGGGGTGGGTGAATCAAGCCAATGAAACTGTTCTACCACTTTAAAAAATTGTTTTGTGGACTTTGCTGCTTATTTTAGTTTGGGAACTGCTCTGAATCAGGTTGATAAAACCAAAAATTATGTGTATTTCTAGCAGGAAGACTTGCTGGAACAATTATAGCTCTGTGCATATACTGACCAACCACTTTCACTGCACATGCAACTTTCAGACATGTGGAGTGAGAGTTTCTTTGGGCTCTAGCCGAAGGGCTGGGATGCACTTTTCCCCCATGTTTTAGTAAAATGGAACAGAACAGCCTTCTCTGCACATAGTGTGGCAGGAAGCCTGTCTTGCAGAAATTGTAAAAGCCAGGGTCTGGGGTCTCTCTCTGCTTGACTGTTTTAAATGCTGACCTGGAACATACATAAAACTACACTAGAGCCCTAACAGCGACTGTCAGGTTGCATTCAGGCAGGTTGTGGGTGCCAGGGCCCAGGAGTGGTGCAGAGTTGGACACGTGGGTTTGGCAGCAAGAAAGGGGCTGCTCAGCCACAGGGTTCACAGGAGAGCCTGACCTGTTTTTTCTGCTTAGATGAGGTCATGTACCATCTAAATTGGTTAAAGTTCAATTTACTGCATCTAAGGCAAGTGCAGCCAACTACTCTGATCTCTAAGGATGGCGTTTTGGCTCCAGCACATAGCCTTGGTTAAAATGCATAGACTTCTGGGCTGGTAGGCTGCTGCTGGGAAGAAATTTGTTTCAGACTTTGTCCTGTACTGCTGTGAGCTCGGTGCAGCCACATTGTGCACTGACGGAAAACTGGGGAGGATTAATAGGAAGTGAAAGTGATTCAACTCTAGGGCCTCAGAAATTCTCCTCTAATGCCAGTTTTCCAGCTGAGCAGTACCTTGACTTTAGTGGAATTACCCCTGATTCATACCAGTGTATGTAAAGGTCCTGGAAACAGACCATACTGGGGCGGGTTTTGCATCTGACTTAGCTTGCTCCTCACGTTTTAATTTTCCAATATCAAGGGTGACTTGGATGCCAATCCTATTTTCTCTCAAATCCCAGAATGCAGGTCCGTGGAAATATGGTTTGGATTTGGGCCCCATCTCTGACAGCCAGTCCTGTCTAACTTCACCATCCATCTTAAAAAAAGCATAAGCCTGAACAGCCAGTGTCACTGAGGAAAATGAATTAAATTTGAAGAATGTGTTAGGTTTAAGATCAGAGATAGAGACTGGAACGATGAGAAGTTTACAAGCCCAGCTCACTTTGTTAATAGCTCAAGAGAGGAGACATCAATTCTTTTAACGTGATTTCTGCCCTGGTAATGTTCCTTTAAGAAGAGAAGGCATAGTGAGATACTGTAAGGTTTCATCCCTGCTGATGGGGTCTTTGCTGTGAGTGTTGTTATTCTGATCAGCTTTGACATCGTATAAAATAGCACTTATTCTCCAAGTAATCCGAGAAGCTCTTCAGAATTCATGAGGTTTAAGGCCAAATAATTACATTTATTGATCTCTGCTATGTGAAGAAAATTTCCAATTTATTGCAGACCTGTTTGGTGTTAGACCTCAAATTAGGTTATGTCAGGAATTTCTCTTTTTCTGTCTCTATTTTTTGATGCTTTTGTTGGGCCTGAGATTGTTCACCTGATAATAAAGGCTGTTGTAACTGTTGTCGCTGAGCAGGTAAACCAGGTCGGCTGGTGCCATGAGCAAGCCCTGGGCCAGGTGGACCCTGTGGCAGTCCAAGGAGAGAAGGGAGAGGCTCAGGTCTGCAGCTCACATCTCTGATGCTCTGCTCCCCACCCTGCCATGGCCTCATGGAGGGAGGCTGGGTGATAGCTGCTCCGATTTCCTCTGGAGAATAAAACGGGGATAGTGCTTCCTCCAGTACGGTGAGGTTAAAGCCCAAACACTTGGCGATTCCCAAATGCGCCCTCTGCCCAGAGGTTTCTTGTCTAGGAAAAGGAGGCCAGTGTTCCTGCTTGTCATGACAGACTTAAAGGGGAGTCACCAGTATGGCTTAGCAGTGGCTAGAAGATCCATCCATGCTACATCTCCATCTAGATTAATTCCCAGGGGTACCAGATCTTAATCTGTGCTTGTCTGGGGCTTCTTTAAAGCATAAGGGTATTAAAGGTGATCACAGGTAGTCCTCATCTCCTTTTGCCCACTGCTACAGGACCTCACAACCACACTGAGGAAGAGGAAGACTCCGTATCTAGAAAACAGATGTTGTTGCAGATCACGCCTGAGGTGCACAAGCAACGCAGCAGGTGTACATACACGTACCTTGGAAGAGATGAAGTCAGGCCTCAGCGAACTCATCTGGGCAGCGCAGTGCTGCCAGCACCAAACTTTGGTTTTGAGTCACCTACAGGAGATCAGCCCAGCACCTACTCAGGGCCTGGAACAGATGCTAGGGTCTGTCTGGGGAATTCACCTTCTGGACATATGCTTTTCTGCTTCTGAGGGTAAGTCAACAGGTCCCTGACAGAACAAAACACTTACTGTGAGCTTTGTCTTAAGCGTGGAAATTGCCCAGGTGCTTAAAAAACCCCCGTGTTTTACAGAGTTTGCCAGCTCAGAAGTTCAGAAGCCAAAGCTTATGTATATAAAAGGCATGGTAAAAATCACAGGGATATCTTAATATAGGCTGCATCAGATATTGGCTTGCTGTTGGGGGAAGCAAGGACTTCACAGCTTGCTGCTCGCTCTCTCCCTTGCTGCTGGGTTCTGCACCAAGCCCTTGGGCAAGGAGCCTCGGCAGGCACTCCCCGTGCTGGGGACACTGGTCTGGCCTGGCAATGGCCATGGGAAGACTGTCCCAATGCCCCAGGAGAATGCAGCTCCTTGCCTTTCTGCTTCAGCAGGGTAGTGCAGGCTTTGCTGGTGCTGGTGAGCGATCCAGCCAGGCAGGAAGACGATGTTTGTGCTGCGGGTGTCCTGTGAGACTGGAAGGTGTAGGCAACAATTTAATAAATGATGCCTTTCCCCAAATATGCCTTTAAATTTAGATCTCAGTTTAATAAGGCAGTCCTCACATGTTCTTTCAGGGCACATGTATTATTTAAAAAACATTTATAAAGGATTAATGTACTCTGGAGCCCCACTGACACAAATCTCTGTCATTTCCAGTGCCAAAAGCCAAAACAGTCCAGCTTATTCTAAGAAACCCTTTTCATCTGTGTTTATCTCTAAATCTGGCAGTGGGAAAAGTGCTAGACTCACAATCTTTTGTTTATCTATGGGAGTCCTTTGTTTATCCAGTAAACAGGGACAACACAAGCAATGGTAACACCATCTCTTCCCGTGCTCAGTCTATCCTTTCTGTTTCGCATATAGTTAGTCTATTTGCACAGAGGATCTCAAAGCTTCTGACAAATTTATGCTGACTTCTGTCTTTGACTGTGCAGGCTGGTTGCCTGTACCTCCGGTGTCCTGGGCAATGATTTGTAAATTGCAAAATGTGTGTGTCCGTCTTTTGCAAAAAGTTTGTGTATCTGCAGGTGTCGACAGCTAGAAGGTTCCTGCAGATGGGAGCCATTATTATTTTTATGTGGCTGATAGTTGTGCAACAGGGAGCAACAATGTTGTGTCCCTCTGTCATCCTGCAGTGGTCTCTCGGTGGCTGCCCCTCTGTCCGGTAAACTGCAAACTGTTGGGCAGTTTTGTTGCTCGTTTAGCTGGAGCAGGCAGCATTTCCAAGTGCAGCTCAGTTTTTGCATCTTTAATCTGTGGAAACTCCAATGCTGAAGATAAGCTTTTGTGGGGAACAGCAGCTCCTATCAAGAGAGGAGTAGGAGGCTTGCATGGGGCCTTAAATATTGCTGCTCTTCTGGCACTCTTCTGAAGGATGGACTTGTGTCAAAACCACTGTCTTCCACTGTTCAGGGCCAGCAGCAACCTTGCTGGGCATTAAGAGGGTGGTGGAGACCAGCTACACTCTGTGGTCCCATCTAAGCACCCCTTATGTAGCCCTGTTTTGCTGCTGTAGGCATGCAGCTGGTGTTGGGGTGCACCAGGGCTCCCTCCCCTTGGGCTGACCTTGCTCTTTCTGATCAGTGGAGCTGCTTTGTTAGGCAGAGGGGTGACATGGCAGGAGGGGTGGAAAGTCAGTAGTTTTCCCACACAACTGAGTAGAGAGTTGGGATGAGAGGGAGAGAGAGCCAGATTGTGCCTGTGGTCTCACCCAGCGGAGAGACGCGGTGGTGGGACGGGCAATAGTCCAGCCTTGCTGAGGCTGGAAGGGGGCACTTCCCCAGAGGGTGTCTGTATCTGCACATGGGGAGGGTGACAGCCCTTGAACTGCTGGCTGGGCTCCATCTCAGCTGCCTGCCATACTCCGCATGCTGGTGGAAGTTGTGGGGCTGGGAGCCTGGAGAGATGTCAACTCGCTGTCAGCACTGCAGAAAGCAGATGGTCATTAACAATCAAGGTTTTGGTGGGACCTAAGATCTTTGCAAATTATTGTTGTGTGCTACTCCTCTCCTGCCATCTCCTTTCTCTGTGCTCCTTCCCTCTGGCCTTTGATTCAATAAATCAAAGCTTAGTGCCAAATCTTGTTAAATTCCAACTTTCCTGTTATTCCCTTTCTGCCCTTTGGGAGATGAAAGTTTGGAAACCTGTATAATAATGAGGGTTGTGAGATGTGAAAAAAAGACATGAGAAATGTAAACTAGGAGGATGATCAAAGATGATGCATTAGCTCTGATGAGGAACTATATTATTGCTAATAAGGTGGCCAAACCAATACAGAGTGACAGAAACAAATCCTTACTGTGGTACTGCCGATGAAGTCTCAGCCTGTGTTGGGAGGAAGCTGAGAGGAGAATGTCATGGAGAGGGACCTGTGATATTTGCACTTGTCTTTGACAGCAGAAGAGGATAATCTCAGCTTCTGAGGCAGCTGAAGGGCTAAAACATCCAGAGTTCATGAAAAATATCCAGTTATGCTTTCATAGAAAGTAATAGGAAGTATTCCCATTTCCTTCATATTTGTTAATTAAGAAAGATTAATAATTAATTAATAAGATTAATAAGATAACATTAATTATTTTGATTTTATCTTTTATTGTTTAACAACCTTCTTTAAAAATTGACAATATAGCAAGTTTTTAGTTCTAGCTTTTTGACTTTTCTCTCTCCTGTTCACCTGCTCTTTTCGTTTTCATCACCCTATTTTTTTTCCTCAGTAGAGTGAAGGGAAAATAATAGAGGAGTGAATCCAACCCTCCACTAAGCTCCAAAATGGATATGATTAAAGAATGTGTATTTTGTTTATTTATTAAACATCAAAACCCCCCCAAAGGAGGGAAAAAAGATCAATTTCCTTTGGACATCTTTTTATAACAGCTTTTTCTAAAAAGTACTTTTCCTGTTTTCCAGGCCAAACAATGCTGTGTCCTTCACAAACTCCTCTGGTGCCATGCTTCTTTAGGCTCTGTCTTTCTTGCAGCTGTCTTCCACATTTTCCTCTGCTTCAATCTTCATGTCTGGTGCACAGAACTGGATACCAGACACCAGTCCAGCCCTCCTTGGGGTGGAGTAGCACAGAGAGATTTCCTCATGATTTTGGAAGATGAGACTGAGTAAGAATTGCCAAAATGAGGCCAGATTCACCTTGAGTTTGGATTTCACTGTATCTTGAAATACATGCTTCTAACTTATCAGTTATTCCCTATCTGATGTCTCAGCATTTGTTTTCTTTTTTCCTAGGTTCATATTTTGTTGAAGGTTTATTGAATTGTGGTTTGTTGATTTCAGACCATTTCTCCAATTTATTGAGATTATTTTGAATTCAGGTCCTGTTCTACAAATGTACTCTTAACTCGGAGTGATGTGCAGATTTTATAATGCACACCCTCCTCAGTTGTTCAAGATACTGATGAAGAACTGGAACAGATGCGGGACCAGGACAGATTCTTTTTGGGATCCAGATGAAATCTCAGACTGGTAGTTAATCACTGACACTTTGTCCGTTCATTTTTTTTTCTACCTAGTTGCACTTAGAGGCAATTTCATGTAGGCCAGTGACTCCCACACTGTCAAATGTGAACTGCTGATGAGCCGCAAAGCCACAGCACATGGTCTGCAGTCAATCCAAGGAAGCATTCTTCCTTATGAATGTTTTCCTATTAAAAGTTTGATGGTAAGGCCAGACAGCAAGGGTTTTTTTGGCCACCTATGCTCAAGGGTCCAAAAAGTCAAAGAACTGCTAAGATAGACTGTATTTCTTTGGTTTGCTTATGGCCATGTAGGACAATATTGAGAGCTTTGCTAAAACGTATATTTCAACTACTTCTTCCTTACCCACAAAGCTAGTTACCTTGTCAAAGAGGAAAATTAGTTTTCTCTGGAATGAACAACTGATTTGACGTACTGTTTGTTGAAATGAACAACTGAAATTATTTTTTTTTTTTCCTGATAAATCTGTTATGCTGAGATGTTCTTTATAACTGGTTTTTCTTTGGGTTTTTTATATTGATCAGGTAATAGTCTGTTCTAGTGTTTTTCAGGGAGACTGACTAGTCTACATTTTTCCATGTTCTCCTTTTACCTTATTTTAAATAAAGGTACTGTATTTTCTCTTCCTGTGACTCCTAGGATCTCTCCCATACCATGAATTTCAGCCATGATTTCTGAACAGATCAGAGATTTCTACAGCTGGTACCTTCAATGCTTGAAGGTGGATTTCAGAAGGCACTGATAATTTGACCATATCTCATTTATCTGATTTTTTTTTTTTTTCCCTGTCTGTGCTCTGGCTTGCATTTTTGTCCCCTTGTTCAAATGTATTTTTGAAGTATGTTATGAAGCCTGAAGCAGAGATGGATTAGGCTACTTCATCCTTCTCTATATCAGCCATTGTTTCCTCTTTTCCCTTTAAATAATAGCCAGTATGTTCTCTTTTTCTGCCTCTGCTGATACCCTAGCACTTTTACTTGCAGCCTTATGTCCATTACTAATTGTAATTAATTTTGTGCTTTAGCGTTTTTGATTTTTGTGCTGTTCTTTTATGCTGGTCCTTAGCTTTATGCTTGAGTTTTCACTTTTTCTGTAATTTCTTTTTGATTTTCAGGTCCCTAAAGAGCTCTTGAAACAGCTATAATGGTCTCTTATCCTGTTTCCTATCTTTCTATCACAATAGGATAGGTTGCCATTGTGCTTTAACATGGTCTTTCTCAATAACTGCCAATTTTCTTGCTCTCTTCTATGCTTAAATTCCCTTCTCAGGAGACCTTATCTGCCATGTTGCTGAGCTTGTTGGAGTCTGGGAGGGAAAGTCTCCATTTTCCTTGGGCTCCTGCTAATTCTGCCTCTGTTTCAAAGAATAGAGGGTGCCAGCATGTCAGAATGACTGCACTCAAATGACTTCCCAGCTGAGATTTTTAACTAGTAGCTACCTGCTGATTGCAATCAAACCTAGAAAAGTTGCTCCACCAGCATCTTCCTTCACCCTTTGAAACAAATACCCCAAACATTTGAAAGACCCAGCATACGGTCTGTCCCTGCTCTACTCCTTTTTAATGTTTCTAGTGCCAGATGGATATTGTTGCCTGCTGCCAGCCACGGTGTTCTGCCCTTTCATTTTGCCAAGCCTCAGCTTCTTGGGGAGATGGGGTACAATAGCATTGTCTCTTGATCTCAGATGTAGTCTTGTCTTTGTTTCACTTAAGAAAATTTTTTTTTTTTTTTTTTTGAGTTCAGGGCCAGGTTATGTGCAATCCTCCTCCTGCTTTCATTCCACCAGTCTTTTCCTGGGAAGACTGTACTTTCTCATCCCAACATCCCAGCAAGACCCCATCATCAGTGACCTGTGGTGTGACTGCTTACTAGGAGCTGCCATTTTTCTTTGCTATCGCCTACACTCCCTGAGCATGTACAGGCCACTCACCTGCCCCGCAGGCTGCCTTCACACCTCCCTCATCTGACATTTCATGGCTTCCATGCAAAGCCACTGGCACCCAGAGGTGGGCACACGAGTGTGAGGGAGCGTGCTTTTGCTGCTTACCTGACGGATGCACCCTTCCCGCATCCTCCCACATGGTCCTGGGAGCAAAAGCAGGTCCTGTAGATGGCTAAAGGACAAAATATGAGTCAAAACTGTTAACTGTTTTTCAAAAACGATATAAAACCCCCCAGCATTTTAGTGTCTACCATGAAATTTATTGTTTTCCAATAAACTGAAAATGCTTTGGTTTACAAAACAACCACTTTCTCTTTTTTATTCTTCCTTCTCCTCTTCTGGAAATTGTCCAGTAGGGTGGTTTTTTTTTTTTTTTTTTAAACAATGAAACCCTTAAAACATAAAGAAAAGGACATTTCTCTGGACAAATGTCTATTTTTCTTAAAATGGCTTTTATAGAAAGTATTTAGCCAGCTCTATAATTTAGTGATTCTCCTCTGCTGAGTACAACTTACTCCTCTTCTTTTTTTTTTAATCTTCTCTCCACAGCTTCCCCAGAAGGTGTTGGGAATCCATCCTGCAGATCCTGTGATGCTATTAGCTGCATTTACAAAAAGTCAGGTAAATATATTTGCCCTTTTCATTCTTAGTTTAATTTTACCCCTGCTTGTATTAATATAAGCAGCTCTCTTTATCTGGGGATGGGAGGAAGGAACCAAGAAAAGAAGAAATAAAAAATCATAACCGAAAGAACCCTGCTAAGTAGGGGCATTACCTTCTCCTCTCCTTGTCTCCTGCCTTCCTGGTGTATATCCAGCAGAGATTTAAACAGAGCAGAGGAAATCCACTGTGTTCCCAGCTGAAAAGTGGGAAGGAAGGGAAGTGAAGAGAAAGATGGAAAGAATGCAAAATGAGGGCAGGGGAGAGGAAAAGGGTATAAAAAGTGAGAAGAAAGAGTG
>VZTL01013520.1:48038-73054 GCA_013400535.1 Scopus umbretta
TCATCGGAAGGTGTCAAGAAGAGCCCCAAAGAGAGAGGGAATGATCTTGCAAAGCAGTCTGAGGAAAGACAGGGGAAGACACTGGAGGAAGCACAGCACTTTCCTTGTGCTTTTTGGCTTGGGGCTGAGGGTGAGAAGGCATCTGAGAAAACTGCAGGCAGAAAGCAGTCAGGAAGAGAGGGCAGAAGGCTCAGGGACTGCAGGCCAGCAGTGCACAGTGAGGTGGGATGACACCCATGAGGAGAGCTGGTGCTGTAAGAGGGGAGGAAGGCCACTGAACATGGGGCTGGGGCATGCCCTGCTCCCCATCACATGCTGCTTTTTCAAGTTCATGTAGTACAACCCATGGGACGGTAGCTGATGAGTTTTTGCCCTTTCACTGTTCAGATGATTTCTGATTTCACATGATGAATGTCTACAGCTGCTAGAGAGGCTGGAGGAGGGCAGGACAGGGAGGGGAGTCATGTTGCTGTGGTGAACTGCTGCTCATTGGGAAACACTGGGGAGATCAGTGCATCCTGTCATGTGTTATATGCCTCTGGGTAATGTAACTCCTAGAGCTTTTTCAGACAAGAGAGGGAAGCCTGTGATGTATTGTGGTGGATTGATGACACAGCACCAGCTGGGCACTGGAAACAATTTTGTGACTGTCTGCTGGGCAGCTAAGGGACTCCAACCATTTGTCTTGACTGATCACCTCAATTTTCAGAGCTATATTCCTGCATGCCCTGAGATTGCTGTCCATTTTGCTGAGAGGTCCTTGTTTTGCTCTGATCCCGTCTGCCAGCTGTTACCTGACAGCACTCTTGCCCCAAATCTGACACCACTGTGTACATCAGATCCATCTCCAGTGAGGACAGCCCCCATGCCTGATGGTCAAACAGATGTCCTTTTGCCAGGCTTCACCACACCGTTCGCCACAGGACACACTGCAAGGGGAGCCACCCTTGGATGGGGCTGCGGGGCTGCATCCTGGGAGCAGGCTCCTGGGACTTGCGTGAGCTCAGGCAGAAGCAGCCTGTGTTTTTGGTTGCTGAGGCTTCTGGTTGGGTCTCCAGCACATTGGCTGAGATGCCGTCCATGAAATGAGCAGAATGGGGCCCTGGCCAGGGCCCCCAGTTGCAGCTGCAATATTAATGATAACTGCAGGGAGCACCAGCTGTCCCTGGCCCTCTTCCAGCCTGGAAGTGCATGGAGAATTCAAGGCAGCTGAGCTGGCACTGCAGGTGTCCCAGTGCTGCCATGCTGCTGTCCTGACTGGGACCAGGGGACACAGATGTGACAATGAAAGTGCATATTATTTTTCCTTTTTATTGCAGGTATAATTCTTCACAGGTTAGTAGAGTCTCATTTTGGGGTCTGGTAATTAGCTCTGATCTGATCGATATCAGCTTGCTATTGTCTCTGCCAATGACACTTCCTTAATGCCTCTGAGAGATACCAACCATGGGGTCACCTCCTTGTCGAACAGCCCATGGAGAGCCTTCTGCTTCCTTAGTCTGAAAATTAAACATTTGGATGCTGGTAGTTGTTCTGCTGGCAGTTTTTGTTAATGATAAAGAATTACCTATTATGCCAGCATTGGGTGACTTTGACAATTCCATTACATATTACTAATAGTGCTATTAATGTATGGCAGCTTATCCTTGTCACTTGTGCGTGTGTGTGCACACACATATATGTGCAGGTGTATGTGGATGCCCAGTGGGAGGCAGGGACAGAGACAACAAATCTGTTGGCAGGAATGCAGCAGCCACTGCTGTCACCTCTGTCTGCCTCCCAGTGGAAGACCACACGGACAGCGACAGCAGCAGTGAATCTGGCAGGGGAAGATCTGGCTTCGCTTCTCCTGGGAGCAGGAGAGGAAGTGAAGTTGACTGATGGGAAAGATTCTGATGCCTGGTGCTGTGGCAACCTCCTCTGCCGCATAGTCTATCTGTGACTTGGGGAACTGATTCCTGGTCCCTCCTATCATTCATCCTCAATTCAGTTCTGCTCCCCTTTTCTCCCGGTCGTTACGCTTTAGCCTGCAGCCAAACAATTCAGTTTCTGGAACCTGCCGATGTGTTAGACCTCCTCCCAGGCACAGCCTAAATCAGTGGTACAGGGCTGACCAAATCATGGAGGGTGGAACTGCTTTTCTTTCCCATGTCCTCAGCAGCAATTTAGCTCATAGGATTAAAAAATGAAACAAAATTCTTGTGGTGCTGTCATAATGTAAAAGACATTGATACAACATGCATGTGACTAATGCAAAACTGATCCCCATTTCAAGGTTCCCTGGAGAACATACACATGCAGCCTTGAGAGGAAGGGGGATGTGAGATTAGGGGGACTGAAAGCCAGAACAATTGGATTTTGTGTCATTTCCCATAGGAAACGTAGGGGCATAGCTAATCTCCTCCCAGGCACTGAATGGGCAGGGCTGGGTGGCTCAGCCGCCCCGGGGGCAGGCTGCCCTGCTCACCTTCTGCAGCCCAGTGCCCCGGGGCAGCTCCTGCCCAGCAGGTGAGTAAGGCATCACCAGTGCTGAGAAGAGGGAAGGGTGGCTGCTTTTGTTTTGTTTATCGAAGGCCAGGAGAGAACTCACAGCAGCCCTGCCTCTAAGCCCTCTGCCTGACTGGGGTCTTTAAACACCCTTTGAGGGAAACAGCAGAATTGTGTGTGTGTGTGTGTGTGTATGTGTGTCCACCCTTCTCAGAGCTCCGGTATCTGGACAATCTAATGTATTTAGATTTATCCTAGCAAGAGGAAGAAAAGGTGGAACATGTTTGCTGTCCCCGGAGCACTCTGTTTATACAGACCTGCTTCTTTTCCTTTGCACCTGCCTGATTTGCAAGATGTTTGAGAGCAAAACTCTCCCATACAGTGCTTTGCATGATACTGAGAAGCGCCAGGGTATTCCAGTCCTGGCCAGCACCTCAGGGGTTTCTACACTGCGGTGTGAACCCTAACGTTCTTTGCCCCATTGTTTTCTGCTGATCTGGGAGCAGAACTACTCTGCGCTGCAATATCTATGGATTTGCCAGACACAGCTGCTGTCTGAGGCTGCCTTCTGGGCTCCAGCACTCGCTGGGCTCATCGCAGTCCTACAGAGGCCAAGGACACAGCCCTTGCTTGATCTGGTCTTTCTTCGCTTCCTTCTTACACGGAACTGTCTCCTGCTGTCTTGTGCAGTGCTGGCAGTAGGGGTAAACAGGTCAGGCCGTTTAGTTCTAGCTGGGACTTTTCTCTTAATGTCAGTGGGCCAGAATAGGATCAGAATTTTTCCTCCAAGTTTTATCTCATCATGACATACATGGGAAGAATTTTATGAAGCTTCTGAAAAAATACCTCCCTCTCTCGTTTTATCATTCCCACTGTTTTGATCTCAAAACATCTGCAGAAGAAATACGTTTAGAAATAGCTTATGTATCAGTGCAGGTGAATTTTTCTGTGTCTTGGAAAATGGAACAATACCTTCCTACAGCTATTGATTGTCATTCTACATCTATGCTGTCCTCCTAACTTCGAATCAATTTGTGCTTTACCAAGCTCTTTGATATCATCTTATGACAGAACGCTAACTTTTCCCCTTAAAGGCTATTTATCTTTGTCCTTTTGTAAGGTCAGTGAAAATCACTGTACTCTTCCCCCCCAAAAGTAATCCGTCTAGGAGGAAATGATGAGGCAGTGTTATGTCTGGCAGTCTTTTCAAACAAGTCCTCAGATACGTCAAGAAAAACCCGAGAGGCTTGGACAGGGAGGGGGGAATTGAAGATGTTGCAAGAGTCAAGTTTGAAAGCAATCGAGGGAAAGCTCAGAGTTTATATTCTGGAAATGTCTCCTCTTTCTGAATCTATGTACAGATATTCTCTGCTGCTACTGAGGGGTGAAAAATTAATAATAATCCAAGCAGGCTCCCAGGTGGCGGATGGCCATGAGTCTGAATTGGAAGGATAATTTATCTCCTCTGCCACTTTGAAGTCTTTTAGCCTGGGGGAGATCCCTTGTCTAATGAAATTAATTGAATGCAACTGCAGTCTGGGTACTTCATCTGAAGTTTTTACTTTACCTCACTTAGAAGTTGCCAGGTATCCACTCACCTCCAAAATGCCCAATGCCAACATAGCACGTGCACGAGCTGCTCAGCCTCCTGCAGAATAAAATCTCAAGTACAGAAACAGCCTCCTGCTGTTTCTACCACTGCCTGTCTATGCTGCCTCTGAACTGCATGCTCTCCATGCAGTCAAATGATCAAATGCAGCTGGAAAAAGTTATAGAAGAAATTCTGTCAGAGGCTATTTTTAAGTGCAAAGTGATAACGTCACAGAAAACTTCTGAAGAGCAGATTGCCAGAAAGTAGGAGAGTGTAACTGGGAAAGGGTCACTCTATTTTCATCCTGTTCACTTTGGTGTTAGTTATTGACAGTTATTAGAGACAAGTCACTGGAGCAGTTTCATCTTTGGCCTGCCTTAGAATAGCCATTTTTTCACCTGCTGCTGGCTAAGGAGAGTCTGAAGCTCTCGATAGAAATGATATATCAAACATAAACCTCTGATGCCCAATTAAAGTATCCCATGCACCTTTCCCAAATAAACTTGCAACTTGCAGATCAATCAGACACAGACAAAATGAGAAACTAAGCTGTAGGCATCCATGTGGTCGTGGCTGCTTCTGTCGAAGCAAAGCACTGGATCACCGCAGGACCCTCCTCACCTAGGTGGGAGCTGCCCTGCGCGGTAGGTAGGATAAACACGACTAGGTGTCCCCAGGAGCAAGCTGGTCAAAATATTGAAGATGTCACTGCAGAGATCAGTCCCACTTTAATGTAGGTCTAGCAGGGAATGACGCAGCATTTAATTGACCAAGAGGAAATGGGGGAAACTGGTGACAGGCAGTATAAGGTACCATAGACAGCTAGACACTGTAAATGGGTAGTGTTATTTCTTCCTTTTTTTCCTGCTACAGGTCCACAAAAATGCCACAGTCATGTGAATATGCTTACATTTGTTTTGTGTTCATTTTTTCTGCAGCCTTCTTTTCCCTTCCCTCACCAAACTGCATTCAATTTCTATGCTTTTCCTTTGGAGTGGATTATCTGATTTTACACAGATTTAGTTCTACATGGCTCTGAGATCGCATAAAAGTGCCAGCAATGTGACAGTGGTTTGCGTAGGCATGAATGCTGTATTATGTGGATAGCTAGCAGCCCAGCTTCATTTTGAATAGATGCAGATTTGTTATGTATAGATGTGTGCTTATTTGCTGAATACTTATGCCCTCTCAGCTCTGGGAGCTTCCAGGAGGCAGTTGTGTTTGCGTGACAATCTTGTTCCCAGGGAAGAATAAAGTGCTTGTGCAGTAGCGCTGGCCCTTAGGCTGTCAGATGAGGGAGGTTTTTCTTTTCTCATGCAGGTTGCACTGAAATCGGTACTGACAAAGCCAAACTCTGAGTAGCAGAAGTCTGATTTTATTCTTTGGCGATATTTTCTTTCTTTCTTTTTTAAAGGCATACCTCTAGCTCCTCTCCACCAGTGAAAAACAAAATGATATTGATAGCAGGCTTCTGTTAGCTTCAGTGGGAGTCTGATACACTGCGATGCAGGGAGGTAGCTAGGTGAGTATCTGAGCCTGCACCTGTCCTCCTTCTTCTGGGGCTTGAAGACACACGCTCTCACCTCTCTCGCTGTAGGAGGTACTATGCTGTTCTGCTGTGCCTTGGTTATTCTGTAAAGATATGTGGACCCATTCATGCATGGAAATTTAGAAATCCTCTTCCCCTGGGACATTTCATTGCCTTGACGTTGGAGGGTGAGCTGTGTCTTGGTCACGTACCGCAGGGCAGACTGTGACCCTCAGAGAGAGACCCTCAGAATCCTTTGAAATGGGAGGTACAGGGAGCATTGCCACGGCAGGGTTTGGCAAGCAAGAGGTGGCCTTGAATATGATGTATGCAGAGAAATCTCCCTGATGGGAAGGCAATACATATTTCTTACTGGAGTAGTTCAGGAGTTCATTTCTCTGGGTATGAATTTAAGTCCTATTGGTTCCAGCTTAGGTCCAAAGTTCATGAATCTCGTCCTCGTGTGCCACACTGCAGGCATTATTTTTTCATTTCTTTTCTCACCTGCCACTCCCGATCCCCTTCCTCATCCCAACAAACATCACTATTAGAAACAATTAAACAGCAGCCCCATTTTCCATTTCTGTATTCTGTAGCGCTCAAGCACTTAATCACAGTGCAGATCAATATGAGTGCCTGTTCTGCCTGCCCTGCTCTCCCTGGGGTGAAGAGGTCATCAGCAGCAATGGGTAGTAGACTGGGTTTTTTTTAAACCTCACCAAGATTATCCTTAACATTTGCTAAAGGTCCAAGAAAATGTGTCACACCCACCCCCCAAAAAACCACCTCTTTCACCTTTTTTCTGTAAAAGAATATAAACAAGAGAAAATGACGCAACACTTTTCCATTATCTGCATCCCTGTTTAAAGCAAACATGTTCTTCCCCAGACCATGTCTAAGCAAAAAAAGGCCACGGAGAATTGGCTTTTATAGCAGACATAAAAGGTGCGCCAGTGCCCTCTGTAAATACAGTCAGTGTTTGATCTACTGTGCAATGAATGAGACAGCTTAATGACAAAAAACTGTGCCATCCTGGAGAACTTCCAGCTCCTAATCCTGAAGGGGGAAAGAAGAAGTCCATCTCCGCTCTGCCAGAGAAATGTTAATGCCCTCTTACAAAGCTGTGTGGAGGGAGGTGGTGTTGATCTCCCCTGTTGCTGCAAGGAGGAGGGCCTGTGAGGAAAGGTTCTGGAAGTGCAACAGAGGAGCCCTCAGGGGCTCTGCTGCCCCATGTCAGAAGCAGCTGTGGGACTGTTCAGCAGGAGGGAACCCATTGCCAGAGGGGCTGGAAGGGAGGTGGCATGTGAGCAAATAGCCCTGAACAGGCTCATTTTTCAAGCTAAACCTTTTCTCTCCTCCTTCCTACTACCTCCTCTAGCTACTGCAGAGAACTAACTGCTATCTCTTAGGGAATGGCTAGTAATTGTTCTTAGATGTGTAAATCTAGAGCGGCTTATAATTGTTCTTAGGCTGTGTAAATCTAGTTGAGTTCCTGGGAAAGGATGCTCCTTTGTTGTCTCTGAATGCAATGTAACAGTGGGATGATGTGGGAGTGGCAATCTATATTTTTCTCCAGAGACCTCATTTCAAAAGCTACCTTGGTCATACATGAAAGGATTATGATCTGACATAGCGGGGAATCCCGCTCATGAGTTGGGGAAGGTGCTGAGTAGACTCATAGTAATGGTCACTGCACAACATGGGCGGAAGAGCATCAGCAGAACTGAAAGGAAGTGTTTGCAGGATTTGTTGTTCATATGCTGCTGGAGTCCTGCTCCCATAAGCAAAACCACTAAAAAGTAATTCCAGCAGAATTGTATTTCTCCTTGGTGAGTGGAATGAGGGCTGACTTAGCATAGAATGTCTAATTGACATAGATCTGGCAGCTGAGCAGCCTGTCCAATACCTGCAATCAAGACTGATATATCATAAAAAAAACTTTAAAAAGAGGCTTGTGGGACTCAGACTTCCTTTAGGAGAAGTGAAGTTTAACCAAACATTTCCCCAGCTGCAGTTGTGGCTGTTGATGTTCCTGCCTGCCCAGGTAGACCTTCTGCTTTTACGGCTTTTTTTCACATCCATATTTTAGAAGCTAGAGCTGAATATGAAGGCCCCAACTCTTCAACAGCTATAAATGTTGTAGCATCTTTAAATCAGACTTAATGCTGCTGATTTATGCCACTGAAAGGGCCTACCTCCCAGATGATTTTTGTATAATTCCTGCTTGAGCTTCATTCTGAATAAATCTGGACTTGAGTCCAAACCTGGCAGCTTCTCTGAGGGCAGGTGCACACCATGAGGGTCACTGGACTCAGAGGCAAAGGAGTCTATAAATATGTTTTGTTTGAGGATAATGAGGATTGACATTAAATCTCTGATGGTTCAGAGATCCAAGACATACCAAGAACCCAAAAGGAGTTTACGTCTCTCTTTCATACAGTATCAATAACACCATATACTGGCACTGAATTAATGACATTTATATTAGAATCAGAGATTGCAGTTGGGATCCCAGTGCCGTTGTACCAGCTGCTTCCTGTACACATAGCAAGAAGCTTTCTGCTTTACAAAGCTGATTGGTTATATCCCCCAGAGAGACAAAGGAAGGAAAGACCTAGAAAAGGGAAATAGTGATGACATAGCTGGAAATTTAACCAGGTACCTGAATGGTGATCTAGTTCTTCTATCCTCTAAATGTAGCTATTGGGGAAAAAAAAAACACAAGCATTTCTTTGTGGCAGGCCAGAGGATGGAAAGGCTGCGTTCATTATATGCCAAATGTGGCATAAAATTAAAATTAACAGTAGTCTCCTCTGTTGCTTGAGGCATCTGGATTAGTCTCTTAAGGAAGGTCTGTGACTGCTGTAGAAAATTTGAGTGCTAGTGTAAGAGCTTGGCTTCCCAAAAGCCCAGTAAAAGTTGTATTTATTTAGTTGTTGTCTTTAGTAACTTTCATGTAGGCAGAAGGAATACAGAAAGGGAAACTTTGTTGTAATAAATACAGAATATTATGATTTCCAAAGATGGAACAAATATATTCTGTGCATCATTAATGGGAAGATAGAACAAAAAGTTGACCTTGGTCAAACTGACTTTACTTCACTCTTTTGTCCTTAAATCTTTTCTGTTAGGTGAACTTTTAACACAACTGCTCTCATGCCATCCCATGCATGTTGATAGGGAACACAAGACTGGGGGTTATGATGGGAACTGAGTCAGGGAAGAGCCTCTTTTTTCCAGAAACATTCTGTAGCATGAAGATGCTGGAGACCTAATGTCCATGAGCAATAAGTGGGCGCAGTTATAATGATCCTTCCTGGTCAATGATGATAGTTCTAGGAAAGGTGTACGGTCAGGGCAGGAAAGTCAAGATGCAAAGCCTTTCCTATACAGACCAGCACAGTCCTATGGTGGAGGACAGCCATGGAGCTGAGTGATACTGCCAGGTGCCCCTGTTCCCCTACTTCTCCTCATACTCCTGTTGCCCTCCTTGTTCTGCACCTTGCCAGGAGCCACGGAGCCCTTGTTTCAGTCCATGATGGTCCTTAGCTAGGACAATTTCCTGTGTTTCACTGCAACTGATTCATGGCTTTCCAGCGTTGCTGAAATGATGCATGGGTGGGAACCTGTCTCTGAGTGAACAGCATGGGATGACTAGGACCTATCCCTCTCCTGTGCCACTGCACCGGCTCAGGCCCCTTCCTTGGGTCTGCCAGGAGTCACAATTTTCCTCACGTGCAGGATATTCTTGCTGACCTACACCCATACAATCCCCTCGCTGGGTGACTTTGGTGAGCATGCTTCCATCTATCTGCAAACAGCAGAAGGGAGGTGTTTGTTTAGCTGTTTGCCCAGAAAGTGAGAGCCCTCTGAGCACCCCAGACTACATGGATGGTCAGTTCAAGTCAAGGTGATGATTTTTATCTACATGTATTTTTATGCTTTGCTTCTAGGTACCTGAAGATTTCAGTAGTCAAAGCGACAGGCTTCGGAAGCTGTTCTCTGGTCTTTGCATTCCCCTGGATCTTGAATTGTCTGGATTTGATAATCTGCAAGGATATTTGCATATATATCGTGGATATGTGTGACCTGAACAGGTATCCAGCTTGATTTTGAAGAGATTTCTCTGGAGAACTGAAATTTGTTTCCTATGGCTATTACTTTGTCTGCTGCAAGTGTCTCTAAGCTGCCACTTACAAGTGATGTTTCACTGTTTATTACTGCAAATGTACCCAGCGTTTAAAGAAAAGCTGTACTATCTGAACCGCAAGGGAACAGCAGAGATCTGTGAACCTTGCTGCCTGCAGTCTCCCTGCTCCTTGCTCAGCAGTGAGACAGTCCAACAGAAGCAGCCCCCACCAAACACCACGTCGTGAGTTACCATATGGAGCCAGTGGGAAGCTGTGCCACAGCTGCTGGCAGCTGTAGCCTTCAGGAGGGAGCCATCTCATAGCAAATGATGATGAGACAGGGTCAGGGCTTGCATCATTTTTGTAAAGTCTCTTGGTACTTTCCTGCTTTCCAGCAGGCAGGAAAACAAATTGCCTCTGGGCACAGCAAAGGTCAGGGTTGCCATCAGCTAAGCGAAATCGCTGGCGGTAATAGTCCCGTAACATTTCCCTCTGCAGCAGCCGCTGTCAGCACAAGGTGCTTTCATTAGCTGTGGGCAGGGCTTTCCTGGGATCATTTTGCATTTCATTTCAGTGAGAGGCACTCCTCACCTGTCATGTTGCTGGTGAGCTAATCCCTATGGTGCAGCAAGGACAGGGGAAGGCGGGGTCAGAGAGGTAACATGCATTACAGTGAGGTGTTGGAAGTGTCCGGACATGGCATTGCTCACAGGGTGGCAAGAGGGAAACCCAGCTGGTCCCAACAGCCCTTTAAGTCCACAGGTTTCCCTCTCACTGGTGCAACCCAGAGGAGTTAACATCTCAGAGCAGGTGTTCACATTGCAGCTTCTCTGATGAGAAAACTGATTTAGTAGGTGCCCTGACCCTTTTTCCTCTGCACTGCTTCCTATTTTGCCTTTCCCCCATTGCCTTTTATTGCCATTATGGTTTTGGTTTTAAACTTCGGTTTTAAACATCCCCCATTCCTAGGGCTCATTACTGGTGTGTGCCAGATACACTGAAATGTCAATAAACAGTCCTACAGCACTGCTGGCTGCTGCTACCTCCTCCAGTCTTGCCAACTTAAATTGATAAGTGCCAACCAGGGAACGTGGGACCTACTTCATGGGTCAAACCACCGTTTGTCTGCAAAGGCAGCCTCTATTCGGTACTAGGAATATAACTTGTAACACTGCCACTTCTCCAGAGAACGGGAACAGATAGGGGGGAACCTGGATGATGGGATGAGGGACTTGGAAAAATGGGGTGCCAGCCCAACCTTTTCTTCCGTTCATGGCAGAAACAGCAGCAGCAGAAGCTGTGCAGGGGAAGAGGAGGGCTCTGGGGCTGGCAAGCCAGCTGCCAGAGTACAGTTTTCCTCTCATCTGCTTTGTCACCCACATATTAGCTTTAACATCTGTAAACATGGACCATGCTTTCAGCAAGGGAAACTCAAAATCTTTCTGTGGCTGTGAAATGCAGAGTTGGGAGACATGAGTTCTTCGTTTTCCTGTGGATTTGATAATTAAGCTTTGATGAATGATTTAGTTGAATGACTTAATATGTTGTGCAGTCGTTTGCAACAGGGCACACTGTGAGTCAGGTACTGATGCTCTGAGCTGGTAGCTTTCTGCCTGACTTAAATGACTACTCAAAGCGCATGGCACTTTCACAATCCTCCACAATCCTTACCACTTTGGGAAGAGGCTATCCGGGGGTACAAGCCAGACAACTGTGAACCTGTGATACTCTGTGCAATGAGATCTCTTTTTACCTTTTACCTGATAATTGACAACATACTTTTCCTGTTATACTGAAGTCTGGGGCTCCCTTAATGTCAAATAAGAATTCCTTACCTAATACAAAAACCCAATGATTTGCAATTGTGTATTTAGCATCTAACTGAAGCATGGCATCCGAAAAACCTTATTTGCATTTCTCCCTGCATCATCTTCCCTCCTTTCCTGACATACTCCCTTACCTGCCCTTGCTGCTGTGCTCTCTTTCAAGTAATTTCTTCTGATCTCTCCACCAACTAATTAGAGAAACAACCCTGAGAGGCATCATGGATCTCAGCTATGTATTACAGCTGTGTAAATTCGCTTTGACGTTCAGACAGCCTTGATTTCTCCCTGCCTGCAATGGGAGTCAGTGAGCTGGAGAAGAGGAAATTGTTTGCATTATGCAGCCGTGACAGTGAACCAGTGTGAGCCTCGTGCTGTAGCGGGAAGTGCTTTATGCTTCAATTTAATGTCTGGAGGAATGGTAGTCTGGTTAGGTACCAGCAGGCAGGGAAGCTGAATTTTGGCTTTTGAAAAGGCAGTCCTGGAGTGTGTGTGTGTGGAGGTTTTGAAGCCTGAGCCTGTGGTTTCCAGTCCCACGAGACTGTACTGCTTCCCTTTGAAAAGGGCCAAGCAGCGTGTGACCCGGTTTAACTAGTAGCCATCTAAACTGCGGCAACGAAAACTCAAAGCCCTTAGTCGAGGACGAGAGGGGATGACCATAATTGCACATAATCACACTCATTTAAGTAAAACTCTTTGGTCTGTTTTATTTGACGAATGATCATCATTGCCTCATTTGGATGTAGAAGCTATGAAATTGTTTCTTAACTATGTTCATCATTCACCTGTCATTAGGAACCTTATGAAGACAGCATTACTGCTACATTTGTAGATAAAAGCTACACATGTACACCTGTGCCTACATGCAATCATACCTACGGTTGGAGAATATTAACAGGGCTGCAAAAGCAGGCATTCAAAATGGAAGCAATGCCTGAATGAACACTGCCCAGGCAACTTCCTTTAGTGGTTTGTGCACCTGTGCTCTGATAGTCTTTAATTACATTATCTCATACGTTTTATGCCTCCTTTCAGGGCTCAGGATACACAGTGTCCATTTAATGAGCAGCTGTTCAATATTTTGTTTTACTGTCACTGATGAAGACACATCCCCTTTCCTTATTACTGGGAGCTAATCAAACCCTGCTCTGAGGACAGCATGAATCATTTCCACTTGTTTTTTTCTGCAGTGCTTGCCATCGATGTATCTGAACACTTCCCCCTTTAATTTGTCTTCACATGATGTGGTGAATTGAACTGGGGTGCTGCTTTCCACTCTTTGGAGCAAGGGACCTGAGGGACTAAGAAAGTTGAAAGGGGCTGTTAGTTTTGGATGTCCATATGTGATACTGAGAACACCTTGTAATGTGCAACAAGCTGCGTTCACAGTGCAGCACCACTGTGGTCTGCAGCTGCTTTATGTGTGCTTCTGCCAACCAGACTCCCAGATAACATATCAGGGAGCCAGAAAGTAGCCACATGAATAAAGATTACTTTAAGTTGCTTGTGCAATGTTCAACAGCCTTTTGTGTTTGTAATCACTGTCTTCATTCTCTGCAAATCTTTCAACTTAAAAAGTGGCAAGATTCTAGGATAAAAAGTAAGAATGAAGGAGCATAAAAGACCTTGTTAAAAATCCTTAGGGAGCTGAAAAAATAAAATTAAATTAGCCAGCTAGGGACTGTATTATAATTGCACAAAAACGTTGCATACGCATCTTCAATTTTAACGTTCTTGCCCTTTGCATGCTTTTGCTGAATTTGAAACCACAAGAATGTTCTTTGCAAGTGGGTGTGCATGTGTGCCTGAATATATGTGTGCGATTTCCTAAATTTAGAAACAAAGTAGGTGAAAACAAGACTTCCCCCACGTAGCAATACAAGACTGGGTATGAACCATCAGAAGGTTTGGAACATTTCAGTTGCACAGCCTGGACCTCCACCCCCTGAGCTAAAGCAGTGTCTCATAGCGGAAGAAGGTTATCATCATCAGCTTTAATTCTCTGTAGGGGGAGAAGAGACACCCACTTTGCCAACATCTATTCACAGATCCTTGCCTGCAGCAGAACCCTAGTGACAGTTGGGAGCATAGGCTCCTCCTCAAGGTTCTCAAGGTTGGGTGTTCTGCTGGGTGCAAACTCTTCTGCC
This sequence comes from Scopus umbretta, assembly GCA_013400535.1. Classification (NCBI taxonomy): domain Eukaryota; kingdom Metazoa; phylum Chordata; class Aves; order Pelecaniformes; family Scopidae; genus Scopus; species Scopus umbretta. The sequence continues at coordinate 61,745 of VZTL01013520.1, forward strand.
AGTGAAGGACAGAATTTGTTACATCTGCTTCATCTGCCATGGCAGAAAAAAGAAAAGAAAGACAAAAAAAGCCAATAGGAAAGACAGAAAATACATGAGTGTTCAATGGGAATTTTCTGAGTGCAATTTTCTGAATGTGGCAAGGGATCTGGGGTAAGAAAATCTTTATTCTCTGTGTGGGACTTGCTGAATATTTGCCAAAATCATACTGGACTGGAGATTTGATTTAAATATATGTTATTGTAGGTTTGAATGTTAGTTTTATGTTGAGAAGAGCCTCATTAAACTGCACTAATGACCAGAAGTCCCAGGGTAGATTGATGTATTCGTGAACTAGTTAATCAAATATATGCAGGAAAAAATACAGCAACCCCTAAGGAAAACTGTACCTAAAGCTGTTGTATTATATTTGGAATTGATTTGAAAAGTTTTTTTGTTTATCTTATTTTTGATAATACTTGACAGTGAATTAGTGAATCCACTAAAGTGCATGTGATAATGCAAGGGGAGTCTGAAAACTTGTGATCCCAGTTCTGCTTTTCATTCCTTGCTAATGATTGGGAAAGGGCCCTTCATCTTGATGAAAATATTCAGGGGTATTCAATAGTGAATTGTTTGTGAGTGAGCTTTTCAAATCATCTAATCTGTTCATCAACTAAAGAAGAAGTTGCCAGACTTTGTCAGGCCTATGTTATGACTAGTGTACCAAATGGTTTTCATGGGTGCTAGATGTTTTCAAGGGAAGAGTAGAAGCCTCACAGAGGACAATTCTGGAATCACTTTTTTTCTTTTCACCTGTCCTCTTTACGTGTCTCAGTTATTATTTGTTATTATTATCACAGGTTGGAGGCTACTCTTAATTCTGTACAGAAGTAATGACAGCTGGAGCTGAAAGTCTAGTTATGGAGATGGAGAGATGGAAGGAAGCATAAAAAGGTGAGGGAGGACAAGAACAAAAGCAGTGGGACTTTCTGGTCACATTGTCTTTCATGGGACCATCCTGCTAGCTCCTGTAGGAGTGCTGGGTATCTTCCAGGAGGTATCACTGAGGGAGTGTGTTTGACCAAGATGACAGCTGCTGCTCAGAAAACATACACACAAAGGTGGGGAAACAAGGAAAAGTGGCAGTTGCATAGTCAAATCAATGAGATGGCATCGCAAGTAAGAGAAGCACGGTAAGTGAGAAAGGGACTGAGACAGTACATGGCAGGAGGCTTGTCCTGGTTTCAGCTGGGATAGAGTTCATTTTCTTCCTAGTAGCTGCTATAGTGCTGTGTTTTGAATTTAGGATGAGAATAATGTCGATAACACACTGAAGTTTTAGTTGTTGCTCAGTAGTGCTTATACTAGTCAAGGACTTTTCAGCTTCCCATGCTCTGCCAGGTGCACAAGAAGCTGGGAGGGGGCACAGGCAGGACAGCTGACCCCAACTGGCCACAGGGCTATTCCTTTACCATATGGCATCCTGCTCAGTATAGAAACTGGGGGGAGTTGGCCGGGGGGCAGCAATCACTGCTCAAGGACTGGCTGGGCATCGGTTGGCGGGTGGTGAACAATTGCATTGTGCATCACTTGTTTTGAATATTATTATTATTATCATGATTATTATTATTATTATTTTCCCTTCCTCTGCTATCCTATTAAGCTGTCTTTATCTCAGCCCACGAATTTTACTTTTTTTCCTTCCGATTCTCTCCCCCATCCCACTGTGGAGGGGAGAGTGAGTGAGCAGCTGTGTGGTGTTTAGCTGCCTGCTGGGTTAAACCACTACAAGGCTTGAGCAGAAATCCAAGCAGGGGCTCTTTATCCGTTTGTATCTTGACTTCATTATGGAAAACTATGTTGCCTGTGGAGATGAGGACAGCATTGTTTGATGCCAAGAGGTTTGCTGCATGGTATTAAATAAATCATCTTCCTGTTGTATGATGAGTTCTCAGGTGTTTTTTTGCCTGACGTCACCTAAGTTCTTGTAAACAGCTGACTCCATTGCAACACACCAGGCTTTGTCTTCCTGTTTATTCCATCTTCACTCTGTCTCAGCTGTTTGAGATTTAAATTATTTCCTGGTTTGTGAATCTCATTAGGTATCTTCTATTTCCTGGAGACCTACTTATAGTGGAAATTAAAACTGCAAAGAAAATTTTTTTCAAGGGAGCCACCACAAGCCCCCAGGAACCATTTAGTGTTTTGCACAGTGACTTTGTCTCCTACAAGAAGTCATCTCTCTTGGCTGCTCTACAAGCAGTCTGGATGAGCAGGAAGAAGGGGACCACTGTGCTACCAGTAATGAATAAGATCCTACAGAACAGAAGACCTTGAATCTCAGTGGGATTGTCAGGTTTGCTCATTTTCAGTTAGAGAGTTTTGAAGTTTGGTTGGAAAGAACATCCAAAGCCTCCTTTGTGCTTTTCAACAACCCTCAAAACTACAGCTGGCTACCGAGCTTACCCTGGCTTCAAGAACTTGGTGAGTTAACCTCAGGGAAGTCATGGCTTTCCACATGTCTAGCTGAGGTTCTCTACATGCCATTGTACCACTGTATTGGGTTCAGACCACCAATTCTTAAATCTCTAGAATAAATGAATTTTCAGCTGTTCATACTGCATTGAATCTGAGTCTTGAACAGGTAGGTTTTGTGGAAGTTGCACACTGTATCCTAGATCTGACAAAGTTGGTGAACTGTGGACAAAGAACAGTTTGCTTTACAAATTACTGTGAGTTGTTCTGGACACATCTAGAGTAAAGAAGGAAAATGCTGTAATTTCATACATATATTTCAGTCAACTTCCACTTCTTTAAAATGCCAATATTTGAAATAAATTCTCAGGTAACCCTTACCTGCAGATAAATTGCACTCTCTGAAAAAAGACACAATAAAACAGTCTGAGGTCAAGAAATCAGAGGAAGGGGAGGACACTATAGGTGAACTATGGGGTAAACTTCCCAAGTGTCTCCTCCACACATACATACATCCTCTTTCTATGATTCTAATGATAATCACTGGATATGCATAGGAGAATACAAGTGCACTTCTGAAGCAGCATTGGTCTCATTTTAAATTTTACTTTGAGTTGAGATTTTTCTTTTTTTTCTGTTAGCTGTTTTTCCTCAGCCTATATTCCAAAATACACATTTTGGAAGGTTCTGTATGGGATGCCTATCTCAGCTTCAGCAGAACTCGTTAATCTTCTGTGACACTGAACTGAAAGGATTAATGAAAACCCCTCTTCTGGATTTGTAGTTATTTTGACCCTTCACTTTTATTTCTAATTTCCAGTTTCAATTAATAGCAATAAAACACTTGGAACTCACCACCTGCTGCTTAATTAATTAATGATAATTTTCCAGGAACTGGCTTGCTCCCATGGATTAATTTTTAAATCACTGGTAAGCTTATTGGGAGTCTTGTGATCAGCAGGGTGCCTCTCCAAGCCACAGCTCCTGGAGACAAACCATTACATGAGAGTCTCTGCTCTCCTTAAAAATAAAATAAAACAAAAATTAAGGTCTGAAATTCTCAGGTTGTAACAGTAAGCTTGAAAGTCTAACACAGCCATATGCTAATTCTCACAGTTCAGAAGGGAGACAAAAAGAGACCAGCATTGATTCGTAAGTGCCATGATTTTTACAGTTGTGATTCCTGGGTATCTGACTTCTGATTTTTGAGTTCCTCAAACTGACACCCTCGACATTTATTCAACACTTCAGTCATGGTGCTCTTCCAAGCTAGGCTGCTAATGTCCTGTGCAAAAGGACATTAGGCAAAGCAAAAACGAATAGAAGATCTCAGTCCAAGTCTTAGCCACAGGGTATCCATTTATACTTTTTAACTCAGGAGCTTCAGGAAGATTGTATTTGCATTGCAAAGGCAGCAAGTTCTACCTATTTACAGGATGGGGAAAAAAAAGAAAAAAAAGAAAAACAAAAAGGACACCTCTGGTACAAATTAGCTCATCTCCAAATCAAACTCAGGAGTGATAATTTGATTTGTGCCAGCCAAGAAACCTACTACTCTTGGCTTTTACTGCAGTCAGTCCAACTCTTCTCTGTTTCACTGAGCAAAAATTCTATTCCAAGGAGTGGTTATTAAACCTGATATTTCAGGAAAGCTGGCTTTTCCACCTAATAATAGCACCTATATATCTTCAAAAGTGGCATACTTCAAGGTTAAACACTGACTATGATTTGACAGAAGCTTGTATTATGGTGGCAGCTTTGTGTGCAAACATTTGCAGTTAATTGCAGGAAATCTGAGTGTAGTGTCAAGGCTAAAGAAACGGATACTTTACACTTCAAAGATTTCCCAATAAACATCAATCCAAGCATCTTACTCTTGACTCCACTATAGCTTATACAGGTGTAAATCAGGAATAATTTTATTGAGGGTATGAACTGTGCAAGGCTAAAATGACACAAAGCAAGGTCCCTAAAGACATCTTTGCTTTAGCAGAAACCTTACTTGGACTCTTTATGACTGGAAATAAACCATTTCACTTAGTGACTAACACTGAAACCTGTGCCAACGTGTTTGTATGTATTTGATGATGTCTCTTCAAACAACTGTGAGTTTGTGGGTAGAGTCTGACCATATGTGTGATCGGGATAAGGATTTTTGAAACAGCTGTGAGAATACCAACTTCCTCTGTAGAGGAAGACCTGGGTAGGGACAACACCAAGTGACCACTTAATATTCTTGTTATTAAATTAAGCAAAGACACTCTTCAGCTGAAGCCAAAATAGAATTGAATGGAAAATGTAAAATAAAAAGTAAAACATTTATTAAAATGAAATCAATGTCTAAACTGTGAGGTCTGCCAGTCAATGGGTGTTCACGTTTTAGAGCTATCACACCAAGATCCACAAGCTGCAAAACATTAACTTGAATATATAAATTTTGATTTACTAAGTGTTGCAGTGATTTCAATACTAAGGGCATGACAGCAGTGTAGGGGAAAGGGGAAGCAGACCCACACTGCATTAAAGGGGATACTTTAGCTATTCAGAGAGTTCAGAGATCCCAGTGCGGGGCGATTCTGCCTTCCTTTCTTCCAAGGGGTTTGAGCAGATCACCAGCATGCAATTCATCTGCGGGCTGCTGCTCTTTATTGCCTAAGAAGTTGCCTTTTACTCTCTTGTTTGTGGAGCAAGTCTGGAGTTCTCTGTGGCAACATTGATATTTCAGAGTAGGATATTATTACCTGACCTTGTCATTCAAGATTCCAGGAAAACATCTGAGTGTGAGGTTTTCTTCTTAATCTCAGAAGGGCAGTCTTGGACAGTGTATGCATGATTTAGTCTTTCATTATTGGACTGGTAAACACTGCCATTTTTGTTTGCAAACGCAATAATTGAGTGAGCCTGACATTTCTTTTAGGACAGTTTTTGAGAGACAATATTTGCAGGTGCCTCAGAAAAAGTCGATGTGCGGGGAGGGATTTTTAATGGACTTAAAAACTACTTAGTATCATTTAAAAAAATTAAACACATGCACAGACAAACACTATTTACATCTACAGACTATCTGTGATATTTACTGGATTGCAACTGTGCCTGAACAAAAGAGACAATTTTTCCCTTCTTAAGAGTACTAGTGCAACAAAATGGGAGTCTGAATGGCAGGGATAAATCTTGTTTTACTGTATGATTTGATCAGCTTAATCTGATGGATAGTTCAGTTGATGAGCCTTCTGCTAGTTACCACAGAAGATTCGTGCTGTGTATGTTGAAAATATTTTGGGAAGTTGTGAGCGTATTATTTTTTTCTAAATTTCACCTCAGTTATTTTGTCTGATTGTTTCAGAGACAGCTGATTACACAGTACTGTCTCTTGTGTCAGTAAAATATCTTTTCTTCTCTTTGAGGTACTATCTCATTGCTCATGATCCATTGCAAGGCAGGGGTGTCAACTGAGAAGATGAGCACAGCTTTGAAAACATCACAATGATACTGCAGCTTCTTTTACCCCTCAAATTACCCGTTGCATTTAATTTAAAACCAAAGTTGCCATAAAAGAAAAAAATCCCTGGCTACACTAGTAGCGATAAATATGCAGGGCAAGCCTTGCGACACAAATATTTTTAAAGTTTATCTTGGGAACAAGGGAGATGTGGGCATGTCGCTCCTCTCAGAGGAATGTGAAGAAGGGAAGGGAGGCTCCCGGGATGTCTGGTCCTACCAGTGTTGTCTCTCCTGCTTCAAAGCGGAGCCCTTCTGGGACACCTCTGGGATTGCACCTGCCTCTGCTTCTTGTTGCGCCACTGTCAGAATGGTGATCCCACTAGTGCTATGAACGTAAGGAGGTGCAGGGTGAGTTCATGAATAAAAGCCCCCCAAGGGGATTGTGGAGTTGAGGTCTGGTTGCAAGTATGAAGCTTTCTCAGGGAGGAAAAGATGCCTGAGGATATTACTGGAGACTGCCATTGCACTGTTGCTGCCGTCCAACAGGTGTGACAGCAAAATGAAATTGTGACTGGCTGAGGATCGAATTTCATTTTTTATTAATATTGTACATAACTCAGGTTATTTTCAAGCTGCAAGATGATTAATCATTTTCTCTTCTTACCTAAAATTTCACCTATAGTTTTCAAACATGTTGTGATTTAACCCCAGTGGGCAACTAAACACCACACAGCTGCTTGCTCACCCTCGTCCCCCGGCGGTGGGATGGGGAAGAGAATCAGGGAAAATAAAAAGTAAAACCCATGGGTTGAGATAAAGGCAGTTTAATAGGATAGCAGAGAAAGAGAAAATAATAATAATAATAATAATAAAAGAATACACAAAACACGTGATGCACAATGCAATTGCTCACCACCCACTAACCGATGCCCAGCCCATCCCCGAGCAGCGATCGCTGCCCCCCGGCCAACTCCCCCCAATTTCTATACTGAGCAGGACGCCATATGGTATGGAATAGCCCTTTGGCCAGTTTGGGTCAGCTGTCCTGGCTGTGCCCCCTCCCAGCTTCTTGTGCACCTGGCAGAGCATGGGAAGCTGAACAGTCCTTGACTAATGGTAAACACTACTTAGCAACAACTAAAACATCAGTGTATTATCGACATTATTCTCATCCTAAATTCAAAACACAGCACTATGCCAGCTACTAGGAAGAAAATTAACTCTGAATTAAGCTGAAACCAGGACAAAACAAAATTGTGATCCTTAATTCTTCCTCTGAACATGTGCCAGTGCATAATGCTGTTTGTACAGCAAATTGGCTGAGGCAGCTACGTTTTAATACTGATGTAGGACTCTTACATATACGTACAGACTGTCAGTCAGCGTGAGCTGGTGCAATCTGATTTACCTTCCCTGAGGCACTGGTCTCCAGCCATTATATTCCTCTGAAGACTTCAGGCCAACAGATTTTCTTTTCAAGCCCTTCATTAAAATTCACCTCTTCCCAGGTTCCTGCAGGTCCTGCTCCTTCCTCAGAGATACACTTACTGGTGAATGACACTGCTCTGTTACTGTTAAGTAGAATATAAACAAGATGGAGATTCATCCTCCCAACCAGGGCACTTCAGAGAGCTCTCGCTTTGATACACTGACCAAGTCCTCCAGCTGCCTGTTCATAATCCCAACCTGTGGTGCTGCTTGTGTGGAAACAACACTATACTAGATATTGATAGATGCCTTCAGGACTCAACACTCTTCTCTTACTTCTCTGTGAAGCAAATGACACTATTTCTGCTCTGTTAACTAAAAATATAGCTACTGCACATGCAGATTTGTGGCCGTTGCTCTGTTTGTAGTGCAAAGTCAGATTCGGGATTACTGCAACATCTTCTGTACTGTTGACTCAGCAGAGCAAAACCTGCCTGTCCCCTTTATTGTAGAATAGGGATTATAACATGTAGGACTGAAGGGACTTTTTAAAATATGAGCAAACACAGGACTGGAGCAAGCCTGTGCCCTGGTACTGACTCCTCAGAAGGTCTTGAGAAAGTAATCTAATCTACATCTGCTCCTCCCCTCCGTACATATGGAGACTGCACCAGTTCTGTCCCTAAAGGGGGAGCAGTGTGGGCTAATTAATGAGTATTTGTAAAGTGCTTTGAAGAGGAAACCTGCTACATCTTATAATTACCTGATACCAGCTAGATCCCAGGGGAGCACTCCAGATGGCTGGTGCTCCATCCTTCACCCCTGCTGCTGAGGCCTGTACAGGGAGTGATCCTGTGCTCCTCCAATGGAGCAGATGTGGACCCCGTGGGAGATGCACATGGTGCTTTCTTGGAAGTGAGATTTTATTTTTTAAAATGAAATAATAATTTTGCTATCTCTAATAAACTAGATGTTTGAAGCCTGACTGTTTCCCTTTGATCTTCACTGCCTTGCTTTTTCATTTGCAGCCACGCCACTGGGCTCAAAGGAGCACAGAAGAGGGGGCAGTTGGAAGGAAAGCTGAACAAGTGCTATCCCAACCCTGCTTTTTCTATTATGGATGATTATAGAGAGGTGATCTCCTTAGTTGCCTTGCTGCAAAAAGCCAGCAAGGATTTCTGGATACTTCATATGCCTTTCTGACCTTAACAGCACTGATTGCTTGTTATATATATTTTTAAATGGAATAAAAATCTGTTGATGCAGAATGTATCATGTACAATATAACAGTAAGTTGCCCTGAGCACGTGGAGCCTGGCTCAGGTTCCTTGCTGGATTCCATTTTATTTCTTCAACCATGCCAAGACCTCTCAGCAGAATTGTCTTTGCCACAGCAATATTTTTTTTTGCCTTAACTTCGAAAACTGTCACTTAGTGAACTATCTATGCTGCCCAGAAGGAGAGGAACCAGGCTGCATTAAATCTGAGAGAGTGAATTCTGTGATCAATGTGTTTTGTAGGAAATGTATTCAGATAACACAGGGATAAAAGTTGGGAGAGGGTTCTGAGAAGAGCCGAGGGGATGATTAGAGAAAACAGTCCCTCTGGGAACTTAAGCTGTTTCATTTTTCAAGAGAGAAGTTTAAAGTTTGGCTCGAGCAGTCTGATCATGGCATTCATTTAATTTTCAGTCTCTGCAGTTCAGATGTCCACACGGGTGTCTCTGAGCTAAGCTGAACCACACTGAAGGAGGGCCTATTTCTCGTCCTGCTCACAAATCAGAGTCCTGATAAGTAGCAAGAACAAACATCAAGCCTGAGAAAAGTTTCACTCTGGATGTGAAACAAGAGAAAAGAGTGGGGTTCAGACACTGGAAGTCACCAGAGAACAACGGGGAAGCAATGGTACCCCCCTTCCCTCTTGCATCAAACATGAGCTTGTCTCCTCTTTCAGGCTGAGAATTTGTATCTTGCCTCTGATCAGCCCTCAGTCTCTTCTCCTGTTGCTGGTTAAGGTACTAGGTAAGCCCTTTTTTTCCATGATATTCATTGCATTTTGGGAGGACTTAATGTAAACATGCACAAATACCTCATTATCCTCTGCTAGGGCTCTCATTATAGCTCCCCTTTGTGCAGCCTACAGAAAGGTTAGACTGCCAGATTTGCAGAGGTCTTCCACCTCTCATACTGACCAGTATTACCTCATTATTTCCTTGTGTTCACTTGGGCTTGACCTGTTGTTTGCTGTCTTGGATAGCTTGGAAAAATGTCCACTCTCCACGTCAGAAGCTTTCAGAATACTGTACTGAATTATTTATTACATACTGTGTGTGCACATATATCTAAAAATATATATATATTCATCTATGCATATACATATAAAGAGTCTCTTTTGCTCATGATGTTGTGTAAATGTCCTGAAGACATTAAAAAAAAAAAAAGCAAATCTGCACACTCATAAATCCCAGAGACGCTCTGTTACCCTGAGTCCCTTTGTGCATGTGCTATCACAGTGTATCATTTCAGCCTCCTCCTCCCAGACGAATCTTTTCTCTTGAACCCTCTGCTCCTTTCCAGGGCAAACTATGCTTCCATATCAGGCTGTTAATTTGCACACTTCTTTCCTCACAGAACCTGCCTATCTGCCAAACCTTATACCCAATATTTTAGCTTCTTTGGCTTTTATCATCCTGTCTAATACCATCTGCTGCAGACAATTAACTTGTCTACTTTAGTGTGCTCTTTGTGGGCCTCTTTCTCTGTTAATTTTATGTTCACAGGCTACAATAATGCAAGGAATATTGGATCATAGCTATGCTGATGCAGCTCCTTGTGGCTCCATCTTCTACCCTGACCTGGCAAGTGCTCTTGGCAGAAAAATATTTGTGGATCAGCTGAGATGCAGGGAATGGGGAGCCTTCATCTGAAGGCAGGGACTCTAGCTTTACTGTCTGAGTTCTAAACCTGTGCTTAAGGCTATACATAATGAATCACAGAATCATAGAATCCATTAAGGTTGGAAAAGACCTCTGAGATCATCTAGTCCAACCATCAACCCAACACCACCATGACTACTAGACCATGCCTCAGAGTGCCACATCTACACGTTTTTTTGAACACCTCCAGGGATGGTGANAGGCTGGCCCCAGTACTGAGCCCTGGGGAACACCGCTTGTGACTGGCCGCCAACTGGATTCAACTCTGCTCACCACCACATTCTGGGCACGGCCGTCCAGCTAGTTTTTAACCCAGTGAAGAGTACATCTGCCTAAGCTCCAGTGACCCTATTCATGAAGGCCCTAGTCCAGTGGTGGTTTTGGCACTAATATTGTCTTTCTACTTGCTTGCCACCTGTGCTCCATAGTAGGGACACAATGCTTCAGTTTCAGAAGCAAAGGGAAACATTTTCTGCAGTTGTCTGTTCTCATTACAGCCTTAAAGTTGTCAGAGGAAGAGATTAAGGTTGTGTCGTTTTCAGTTTTTCTTGTTGTCTTTGTCAAGAAAATGAGTTGTCAGAAAATCTCAAGGCCTGATCTCTTCTCATTAGGTGCTCTTCCCAGCCTGAGACTTAGGGGACTTGTAACGAGAACAGACATGGATGCAGATTGAGCATGTTTGCATCGGTGGCTACACCAGTGGCAATCTGAGTATTTCCAATTCTTGACCCTGCTGGAACTTAGAGATATGTTTCTCGGTGAAGTAAGGAGGGCGGTCAGCAAAACCTCTACCATGGACTTCCGGAGGGCAGACTTTGCCTGTTCAGGACACTGGTTGAGAGAGTCCTGTGGGAGGCAGTCCTGAAGGGCAAAGGGGTCCAGGAAGGCTGGACGCTATTCAAGAAGACAATCTTAGGGGCACAGGAGCATGCTGTCCCCATGTGCCGTAAGACGAACCAGCAGGGAAGGCAACTGGCCTGGCTGAACAGGAAGCTTTTGGAGGGACTCAGGAAAAAAAGGAGAGTCTACCACCTTTGGAAGAAGGGGCA